>JAXIVJ010007410.1:0-7500 GCA_036785665.1 Chirona hameri | reverse complement strand
TCCAATCCGCTGTTGTCTGTATTGAGACGTCTTAGCAATGACATTGATCCTCGCAAAGCGTTCGAAACAGATCAGTTCCATTCTAGTCAAGTTCAATTCAAGCCAGAACGAATGATATAGCATCTATCGCAGATGAAGCCATCTATGTACTTCGAGAGGCCTGATCAGACAGTGGCGTGTGCGCATCTCCCCAGCAACAAGCATCCCATCATAATAGGCTAGCAAGAAGCAGTATGTTCACTTTGCATATCGACTGCATGACTGACAGATTTGGTGAATATTTCCCCTGGATAACTTTTGCAAACGCCCAACACCAGCGTAGCTAAGCTGTCAATCTTAAGCTTGGCTATGTTCTTTTCTCAAATGCAGTTTTACCCGCTGTGTGACAACAGTAAGTCTTTGAAGTACGTTGGAAATATAGTTAGTATAGTGACCGTCAGTACACTCATGTACGTGTTGAATCATCAAAACTTAAATAATGCATTATGCACTGTCAGCACTACAAACATGCGAATGATGAAAAAGCAAACACTACACAGCAAACAAGCGAACCCACAAAAAAACATTTGTTTATAATTATATATACCTGAACTCCTAAAAAGGTTGTTGACCACTCTACGTTAGAGTCGGTGGCCGGCAGTTCGCGCCTTCAACACGGGTGTGGCCGGGCAGTGGTTCAGCTCGACCCCGGTGGCGGCTGTTGGCTCTGTGTCGTCGCCCACCGACGGTCGTCGCCGAGCAGTTCGTCGATGTAGTGGTGATTGCGAGACCGGTCGGATTTGTTAGGCCAGAGGTCTTTTGAAGGCAGCGGTTGAAGAAGTGGCTTGTTTCTCGTAGTGCAGGGGAGCTCACCGAGCGACTCCCGTGCTCACGAAAAAAACGAGACGAAATTACCCCGGGGCCTCACGGCTGACCGAATCACCCGTCACCACGGCGACCTCCGACGCGTGCCGCGTCGTGCAGAGGACGCGAAATAACACCATCACCATCGGGTTCGTATAAGCACCGTCTAATTTTGGCCCGAGTTTATCCGCGCATTTCGAGTGGAGTTACTCGATATTTTTCGTATGTACTAGAAACTAATCCCTTTGTCGTGTAAGTAACCTCGTGGTGTATAGGGGTCTTTTTATATAGCTGATTTGTAGTAAAAAAAAAAACAATGGTGTCTGAAAAGGTTCGATTTGTTAAGCGATTTTTTTTTGACCACCACTCGTTTGACACTAATCAGCTAATGTAACAGGCCCGACAAAGGCTATAAATTGACTACACCAGAATAGCACACCACCAGATTGACTTGTTGGACCCAAATAGAAAGAAATTAGTCACCGTTCCGGGGGAGCCGACAGAAATCGAATTGCAGTTCAAAGTTCATACACGATCGAGTCCACGCGAGGCGCGGCTCATGACAGAGAGCCGATGAATGCACTATTTTGGACTGGGAACATGGGCACCGACGATTTGCTTGCCCGATATTACCCCGCCATTGGACTGAGGGAGGGAGTTTTAACGCACTACCGATGATACGTAGATTAAAAACTATAGCGCCCTTATTACGTAGAGCAAACTGTCAGGTACATCCTTTATAGTTTAGTATCTAGTGAAAAGAATTTTGTCGAAATATTTCGAGTTAATAAACGAATAGTGACCGTCACTTGACGAGTTAACAATCAGCTAAATGATACCAGGGATAAAATGACTATATTTTGAGCCTAAATACAATCAAATAACGCGAAAAGAAGCATTTGCAGACCCTTCTAGATTTGTGACATTTTGGCTTACTTGACCTACAAATGCCAAAACACGTTTTTGTTTATGAAGGGAAATGCCACAATACTTTTTGCAGGTCTCAAAGCACGGAATCATGTCCAGCCGAACCCTTTATGGGAAACAACCATACCAGAATACGCTTGTTTCACTCTTTGGGACCTGACCGTATCGGATTCCCTCACAGTATGGGTATCAATGATTATATTCACATAGTCCATTGCCGCCTTGTTCTTCCTCGTCTTGATCACGTTCAGATAAATACCTGGCGTCCCCCCCCCCCCCCCTGTCATTTCGGCTAGACAAAACTGGTCTAGAACACATTACCTTTTTATTTAATATTCATCAATTAAAAAAAATTTGACCTTCATTGAACTGAACCTGTCCAGCCTGAGACATTCCCTCTGTAATGAACCCCTGGTGATAAAATGACTATCACTATCGAATTTATAAGTGGAAATTAACTCATAAACCTGTGTTGCCCCTGATTACGTACGACGGTATCTTGAGCCTAGTGACCCCATTTTGTGCTCGCCATGCCCTAATGGCCAAATCATAGCTCACTACGGACTGCTGTCATCATACCTTTGCACCACTTTGGGTGTTCATGTCGCAATGAAACAGCCATCTGCTGAAAGTATGTCCAATATAAACTCAAATCAGGCGATTTTGACCTTTGACCTGACACGAATTGAATATAGACATACTTAGACACTTCTGTAGAAATGATCTCTATCATGGTTCTCATAAGTGACGGATTCAAATGCCAGCCCTAGTGCGTCTGCATGCGATTGGTCGATAAAACCTGGGGCAGTTTACAGCAACAGTATGTTGTTCTGGCCTGTGACCCCAGATCTTCGCGGTTCTGTGTTCGCCTGGACCTGTCATGCCGGGTACAGCGTTGTGGACCCGCGGATAGCTGTCACCGGACGTCGGAGCTCATTCGCTTGTGTTGAGCCTACTCGGCGTCATATTGTGGCTGTTGTTGCCTGGTGTGTGTGACCTGGTGCCTGTTGTTATAGCGTGAGCTACAGCAGTGGACTTACGGGCGACTATCGATTGAAGCACGCCTGTGTAGGCTCTGCTGATTGATTGGCCTCCGGCGGTACAGCCTGGCCGTTATTATGCGCTTCGACCGGTGAGCGTGCTGAGATATCGACACAAGCTCTAAGACGGGGGACTCGACGGCGGCACGAGCCGGCGCGGATAAAACAGGCAGCAGCAGGGCAGCAGACCCTGTACGGTATATATAGGTTACTGCGCAGCCATGTAGGGGGACATTTTCATAGAGGAAGAAATAAAAAATCGTAATGAGCACACATCCATACATTAGAGCAAGGTAGAGTGGATCGTGTTAGACTCCAGGCCAAATCTTGCCCTGGTGATTCAAATAGCAATTACCGCACTTTTGTTGCCGTGGTCTCTCAATATCCGTGCGGTTCTGTTTCTTCGACTGCAGACGGCGGTAGCGGTTTAGACTCTCGAATAGCCTGCAAACCTAACTCGCTCGCTGCTGTGCTAGGTATAGCCTGACACGCGTCCGTCATATTAGCATTGAATGAAGTGCTCGACTGCAAAGACGGTGCAATATCAGGTGAGCTAAGCAGCTCGCGGAACACAGTGAAGCGGCCAGACAAAGTAAATGTTACTAGCCTAATGAAGTGAGTGTGAAGATGTCATACTGTACTTTTCATTTGAAGATGGCTGCCTACTCATGAACACATCGCTAAATTCCTGGACGATGGCGTCAAAATTACGGCTGTAGCGTCATGACTGTGGGTCGGGTTCCAGAGAAGGATTGAAAACAATAGGCTATTTGTTCATAAGAGAATCATAATGTCCAGAGGACCATCTACTAGGATGTGACTGACTGGGACACTACTTGTGACTCCCGTCACAGTATCTGAATCTATTAGCGTCGAGTATCACCTTACGGATTCGTTGTTGCCCGTTATTATTCACGGGGAATAATAAGTAACCGGTTGGCAGTTCACCTTTTTGTATGGATCACGCAAAAGCACTTTCCCACTTGCTAGAAAAAAAAAATAGCCACACTTAGTATACACGGACTGTATGATGCTCGACTGTGAAACACGGTTCAATTATCATGATCTGCCTCCGTATATCACTGAGTGATTATTCAGCGTATTTTGTGTGATAGTCAGACGTGATGTTATCACGTTTGTGGATGGCACGATGGGGTGTTTGTTGTGCCCGTAATTTGTCAGCCGGTTAAAAAAAAAATAACGACGTCCCAACTTCGGTGCCGGGTTATAGGAATGTCATCCTAGGTTTTGTATAGCACTGGGTTAATGATATACATGCTACTTGTGATGCTTTGACAACTTACTTGTGACTACAGCAAGACTTTACGAGCGTAGCGTTAAAGCGACGGGTTTATGGCACCGGGTTATGGTATGTCACGGTTATGGTTATAGTCACCGGGGTTATGTTATGTCCAGCGGTTATGGTACTGTCACGGGTTTGTATGTCACGGGTTATGTTATGTCACGGGTTATGTTATGTCCGGGTTATGTTATGTCTCGTATTATGTATAACACGGGTTATGGTATATCACGGGTTATGTTATGTCACGGGTTATGTTATGTCACCGGGTAATGTTATGTCACGGTGTATGTTATGTCACGGTTATGGTATGTCACCGGGTTATGTTATAGTCACGGTTTTTATGTCACCGGGTTGTTTTATAGTCACGGTTATGTTACTGTCACCGGGTTATGTTATGTCACCGGGTTATGTATGTCACGGGTTATGTTATGTCACGGGTTATGGTATATCACAGGGTTATGTTATATACCGGGTTATGTTCTGTCACGGGTTATGTTATAGTCACGTGTGATGTTATAATCACCGGGTTATGTTATGTCACCAGGGTTATGTTATGTCACGTGTATTCACGGGTTATGTTTATGTAATCGGGTATGTTACAATCACGGGTTATGTATGTCACGGGTTATGTTATGTCACGGGTTATGTTATGTCGCGGTGTTATTTTAGTCACGGGTTATGTTCCTGTCACGGGTTATGTTATATCACGTGTTATGTTATGGTCACGGAGTTATGTTAAGTCACCGGGTATGTATGTCACCAGTGTTATGGTATATCACGGGTTATGGTATGGTCACCGGGTTATGTTATATCACGGGTTATGTTTATGTCACCGGGTTATGTTATATCCACGGGTTATGTTACGTCACCGGGTTATGTTATGTCTCCGGGTTATGTTATGTCAACGGGTTATGTTATGTCACGTGTTATGTTATAATCACGGGTTATGACCCCCCCCCCCCCCCCCCCCCCCCCCCCCCCCCCCCCCCCCCCCCCCCCCCCCCCCCCCCCCCCCCCCCCCCCCCCCCCCCCCCCCCCCCCCCCCCCCCCCCCCCCCCACCCCCCCCCTTCTTATGATTACGGGTTTTGTTATGTCACCGGTTATGTTATGTACCAGGTTATGTATGTAGGATGTATGTCACCGGGTTATGTTATATCACGGTTATGTATATCACGGGGTTATGTTATGTCACCGGTTATGTTGTCACCGGGTATGTTATGTCACCGGGTTATGGTATATCACGGGGTATGGTTTATCACGGGTTAGTATGTCACGTGTAATGTTATATCACGGGTTATGTTATATCACCTGTTGTTTGGGAATGCCATGAATTCGAAGCTTGATGACTACTGAAATGGAGTGACTCACTGGCGGCTTTAGCGCCCTGGATGGCTGTAGATGAATCACCAGCATCTGTCCTGCACTGCTTGCTTTGTTGGTGAGTTTGATGTTGCTGGCAGGCATTGCAGCGGGCGGCAGTAGGTGATCCACAGGCAGCATGTACTCCGGCTGCCTTGCGCGCGCTAGGGTACATCAGAAATACCAGACAGGATGTTTTGAGATATTTCAGCTGGAAAATGCTCACTACATTCTGCGCCATGTCCCGCACGCCCTATGTTACCCCACGCGCCCTATGTTACCCCCCCGCGGCCCTATGTTACTCCACACGCCTTATGTTACCCTAGCTTAAACACGCGCACTGGATGACGGTCAATTTAGGCCCAGCTTTCTGTTTATCAGCTCCTTTAATTATCATCGATGTATATGAAAGGTGTCTGCCTGCCAAAACTAAGCCGTGTGTTTAATGACAATAAAATGCATTTGTGACAAAACTAATGAACGTTTCGGTCTGGAAATCGACAAAACTCTGATTACATCTCCGGTTAGACAAAGGTCGTTTCACGTAGAATGAGACCCTCACCGATAATGGCCGATAATGGTCCTAGGCCGATCCAGACCGATCCATAATGAGTCCTAGGCCTGATACAGGTCCGATAATGAGTCCTAGGCCGATACCAGGCCCCGATAATGGCTAGGCCGAACCAGGCCGATATGGTCCTAGGCCGATACCAGGCCGATAATGGTCTAGGCCGATACCCTAGGCCGATAATGGTCCAGGGCCTGATACCAGGCGTACCAGACCGATAGTGGTCACCAGGCGATACCAGGCGATAATGGTCCTAGGCCGATACCAGCGTAATTGGTCTAGCGATACACCAGGCGATAGGGTCAGGCGATACAGGCGATATGGTACTAGGCCGATACCAGACCGATATGGTCCTAGGCCGATACAGGCCAATAATGGTCCTAGGCCGATACCATGCCCGATAATGGTCACTAGTGCTATGAACCAGGCCCGATAATATTCCTAGGACGATACCAGGCCGATATGTTTCTAGGCTGATACCAGACCGATAATGGTCCTAGGCCGATACAGGCCGATAATGGTACTAGGCCAGATACCCAGGCCGGATAATGGTCCTAGGCGATACAGGCCGATAATGGTCCCTAGGCTGATACAGGCCGATAATGGTCTAGGCCGATACCAGACGAAAATGTTCCTAGGCTGATACCAGGCGATATGGTCCTAGGCCGATACAGGCCGATAATGGTCTAGGCGATACTAGGGCGATAATGGTCCTAGGCCGATACCAGGGCAGATATGGCCTAGGCCGATACCAGACCGATAATGACCTAGGGCAGATACCAGGCGATAATGGTCCTAGGCCGATACCTGACCGATAATGGTCCTAGGCCGATACAAGACCGATAATGGTCCTAGGCCGATACCAGGGCCGATAATGGTCCTAGGCACGATACCAGGCCGATAATGGTCCTAGGCGATACAGGCGGATATGGAACTAGGCCGATACCAGGCCGATGATGATGGTCCTAGGCGATACCAGGCCGATAAGGGTCCTAGGCTGATACCAGGCCGATAATGGGTCCTAGGCGTACCAGGACCGATAATGGTCCTGGCTGATACCAGGTCGATATGGTCCAAGGCCGATACCAGGCCGATAATGGTCCTAGGCCGGATACTAGGCGATAATGGTCCTAGGCCAACCAGGCCGATATGGACCTAGGCCGATACCAGACCGATAATGGTCCTAGGCCGATACCAGGCCGATATGGTCCTAGGCCGATACCAGGACCGATCATGGTCCTAGGCCGATACCAGGCCAATAATGGGTCCTAGCGATACCAGACCGAAATGGTCCTAGGCCGATACAGGCCGATAATGGTCCATAGGACGATACAAGGGCCGATAATGGTTCTATGGCTGATTACCAGACGATAATGGTCCTAGGCCGATACAGACGATAATGGTCCTAGGCCGATACCAGGCCGATAATGGTCCTAGGCCGATACCAGTCGGATAATGG
>JAXIVJ010007409.1:0-60923 GCA_036785665.1 Chirona hameri | reverse complement strand
GGGTCACAGGACGGGTCACAGACGGGTCACAGACGGGTCACAGGACGGGTCCAACAGAGGGTCACAGACGGGTCACAGAACGGTCACAGAGGGTCACAAACGGTCACCAGGCACGCTGTTGTTCACAGGAGACGGGTCACATGACGGGTCACAGACGGGTCCCACAGACGGGTCCACAGACGGGTCACAGGACGGGTCCACAGGACGGGTCACAGACGGGTCACAGACGGGTCAGCAGACGGGTCACAGACGGGTCACAGACGGGTCACAGACAGGGTCACAGACGGGTCACAGGACGGGTCACAGACGGGTCAACGGACGGGTTACAGACGGGTCACAGACAGGGTCACAGACGGGTCCATCAGGGGGGGGGGGGGACGGGGGGGGGGTCACAGACGGGTCACAGACGGGTCACACAGACGGGTCACAGACGGGTCACAGACGGGTCACAGACGTGGTACAGACGGGTCACAGACGGGGTCACAGTCGGGTCACAGACGGGTCCACAGGACGGGGGTCACCAACGGGTCCACAGACGGGTCACACGGACGGGTCACAGACGGGTCCACAGACGGGTCACAGGACGGTCACAGACGGGTCACAGACGGGTCACAGACGGGTCACAACGGGTCACAGACGGGTCACAGACGGGTCACAGACGTGGTCACAGACGGGTCAGCGGGTCAAGACGGGTCACAGACGGGCCACAGAGGCGTCACAGGACGGGTCACAGACGGGTCCACAGACGGGTCACAGACGGGTTCACAGACGGGTCACAGACGGGTCCCAGGGGACGGGGTCAACAGGACGAGGCACAGGACGGGTCACAGACGGGTCACAGACGGGACACAGACGGGTCACAGGACGGGTCACAGCGGGTCACAAGACGGGGCTCCACAGACGGGTCACAGACGGGTCAACAGACAGGGTCACAGGACGGGTCACAGTACGGGTCACAGACGGGGCACAGACGGCCCCAACAGACGGGCACAGACGGGCCACAGACGGGTCACAGACGGGTCACAAGACGGGTCACAGTCGGGTCACAAGACGGGTCACAGACAGGGGTCTACAGACCGGGTCCCACAGACGGGTCACAGACGGGTCACAGACGGTTCACAGACGGGTCACAGACGGGTCACAGACGGGTCCACCATGACGGGTCACAGAACGGGTCACAGTCGGGTCACAACGCACAGACAGGGTCACAGACGGGTCACAGGACGGGTCACAGACGGGCACAGACGGGTCACAGACGGGGGTCACAGGACGGGTCACAGACGGGTCACAGGACGGGTCCACAGACGGTCAATCCACAGACGGGTCACAAGCGGGTCAACAGACGGGTCACAGACGGGTCACACGTACGGGTCACAGACGGGTCACAGACGGGTCACAGACCGGGTCACGCAGACGGGTCACAGACGCGTCACAGGACGGGTCACAGACGGGTCACATGACGGGACACAGACGGGTCACAGGACGGGTCACAAAGACGGGTCACAGACGGGTCACAGACGGGTCAACAGACGGGTCACAGACGGGTCACAGAACGGGTCACAGACGGGTGTCATCAGGAGCGGTCCACAGGACGGGTCACAGTCGGGGTCACAAGACGGGTCACAGACGGGTTCACAGACGGGTCCACAGGACGGGGTCACAGACGGGTCCACAGACGGGTCACAGACGGTGGTCACACGCCAGACGGGTCACAGACGGGTCACAGGAAGCGGGTCACATGACGGGTCACAGACGGGTCACAGAGCCGGGCTCACAACGCACACGGGTCACAGACGGGTCACAGACGGGTCACAGACGGGTCACAGGACGTTTCACAGGACGGGTCACAGACGGGTCCACAGGACGGGTCCCAGACGGGTCACAGACGGGTCACCGACGGGTCCACAGACGGGACACAGACGGGTCACAGACCACAGACGGGTCACAGACGGCACACGGTCACAGACGGGTCACAGACGGGTTCACAGACCGGGTCACAGACGGGTCACAGACGGGTCACAGAGGGTCACAGACGGGTCACAGACGGGTCACAGACGGGTCACAGACGGGTCACAGACGGGTCACAGACGGGTCACAGACGGGTCACAGAGACAGAGGGTCACACGGTCAGGGTCACACGGGGACTGGTCACAGGACGGGTCACGAGGGTCACAGACGGGTCCTCAGGCACAGACGGGCACAGGTCACACCCATGGTCACGAACCGCCGATACCATTAAAGGGAGTGTGCCTACTCACATCGCTTATTTGGGGGTTATTGACACTGGGTCTATAGAACAATAATTTGCTGAATTGACCCATGACTTCGTTTCTTCTCCAGATTCGCCCTAGTTGCTGAGATATTTCCAAAGACTCCAGGAACTTGCTGACGCTGAGAAAAGTTATCGGGGTAGGACTCCAGAGGGCTTCCGCTACTAGAAGCACTGCAACTATCGATTACACTGCTAGTTATTGTTAGCGCCGGCCAATAGCAATTCAACAAAACAGCTCGTGCACCGCTGGGACAGCAGCAGCCGAACAGGAAACTGCTCGGCCAATCATGTTTTTCGATGATGGCCGTTTCGATGATGGCCGATGGCCATTTTTTAAAAGAAGATATCATATTTAGAGCCACAAAACTTGCACATAATAAAGTTCACAGTGGCAAGAACGTGCTGTGCAAAACTTGTCTTTCTATCTTGCATGATGTGACCGTAATTGTATTGTTTTTATGTGCGCCGTTTTACATAACAGTACCATAGTGACGATCGTTTTCTAGATATCGAAAAAAAAATAAAGCAAAAAACAATATAAGTGAAAATTTAACTAAAGTGTGGGCTCCAGATGTGAATTTCATCATATACAACAATCAAACCAATAGCTACTTACCGTATGAAAAATATTTTTGACATTCCAAAACCGTAAGGCACACTCAGAGGGCGGAACTTTTTGTTTTTCGTTGGGGTTGTAATTGAGTCGGCGACCGGGGGGAGGGGGGGGAAAGCGACTCAAGAAACCAAAACGAAAAAATATGCAAAATTGAAAATAGTTAAACACCATAGAATTATTAACATAGGTTTTATTATCCTCTTTGATTTTCACAAACAGTTTACAGATGACTGAGTGAAAACGCGAGCTATACATGTGCTATCCCAACTATCCAACATCCAATTATCAATCCGTTGCTGATTGGCTACGGAAAGATCGTTGTACAATTCTGCACGTATGTATGTACAATGTACATACCATACAGTAACTGGATGTCCGGATTAACAGCAACGAAATGAGAGAAAGAATCGCGCGCACGGACCAAATCTGCAGCTCACTTAGCATCGAAGCATCAGCGCCAGCTTCACCATGGAGAGTAAATAAACAATCATTACAAATATACATGGCTACATGCAGGTACCTAAACAGTCTTTCAAAGTATTTTTTTGATAATATGTTGTATTGTTGAATGACAAACGTGGACTAACATTAAATTTTTCCTTTGTGCTGTGCTCATATTGATTAATTGTTTTGTTTCGAGCGAGCGCGAAGCGTTCGCTCGTCCTTCGTGGCTTGTAAGGAAAAAATCTGAATATGAGCGGCCCGGCCAGAACCCAGTCCGACCCGAACCAGACCTGGCCCCTTGGCGACGCTTTTTGAGAACTTATATTCCTGCAACCGCACGTCCGATTGACAAGCAGTTCTTCTTTGCTGAGCAGCCCCATCCAACTTACCATGTTTGAGGACCATGGTGGCCGACTCACGTGGGTGACTACTGACGTACCACTTGCGCGTTGGCGGCGTGAGCCGCGTGAAGAGTGTTGAAAATTGTTTTCTCGGCAAAAACTCAGCAACGGCTGCGCAGATTGTATGCAAATTGGGGTTTGTGGTTAGAGACCCCCCCAGCCGCCACTTTCCCACAAGTCAGGGGGTGGGGTGCCCCTGCACGTGCGGCACGTGCACAACCCTATTATATATATATCAGAACGCCTGAGCCGATTGTGTTCAAAAATTGGTGTGTGGTTAGGGACCTCTCAGGCCGCCACTTCCACCAAGTCAGGGCCTCTGTACGTGTGCACGTGCGCACCTTTTTTTTGTATCTCAGAAACTACTTGCCCGATGGAGTTGAAATTCACCATACATTCCTTCGCGCTCGCTCGTTCATCGCAACTACGGGGCCTTACTGGTATGTAAATGGCGTGAGGTTAAATGCAACTTCTATCATCCCTATTGTATCATTAGGACTCTCCAACAAATCATTTAAGCCATTTTGGGGGTACATAAAATATACTTAATACTTATACATATACCTGCAATCACTTGCGTTCCATAACAATGTCAAGCAAGGAGCGCGTAACAATCAAATCTTAGCATATTTGACCTCATTATGACCCTGGAGATATTAACATAGGGTCATGGAATTTTCAAAAAATGGAGTTCCCCCACAAAGCCTCTCCACCCTACAATTTTCGTTATTGCATTTCTTATCGGGGCCTTTATCTTCCGCCCCCCCCCCCCCCCTCCAGTGCGTGTAATTTTCAGAGTCCCTCCAGGGCGCGTGTTAATACAACCCTATGCCTCTATACAGTTCTACCATGCATCTCACGTTCCAAAGAACATAGTAATGCACGTTAGTACACACCTTTTGCCTTTGACACGAAGTTATGGATCAAATTACTGGTTATCAATCAAACCGGGAATCACCCTCTGGTATAGGCGGGATAACACCAGGACGTCATATGAGTCATTTGAGAGCCGTCAATACATCGGTGATTACGTGCGAGAGCGCCTTCGAGTTCGCTCGTCCTTCCGTGAAGTAGGGGGAAAATCGTAATATGAGCGGCCGGGCCCGGCCTGTGGCGACGCTTTTCAGAAGCTGGTATCTCTGTAACCGCACGTCCGATTGACAAGCGGGCTTCTTTACTGAACAGCCCCATCTAACTTATCCTGTTTGAGACCAGTGACGACTCACGTGGGGTGACTATCACTCCGCGTGGCGCGTTCTCGCGTGAGGGGTGGTGAAAAGTGCCTGCTCGCAAAAAACTCCACACAACAGTTGGGGGCCGATTGTGAGCAAATTTGGTGTGTGGTTAGGACCCCTCAGCCGCCGCCTTTCCCACAAGTCGGGGGGGGGGGGGGGGGGGGTGCCTCTGCACGTGCGCAAGTGCGCACCCCTTTGGGTAACTCAGAAACTACTTGCCGATCGAGTTGAAATTTTGGTGGGGTGTCAGGCAACAGTACTAGGAAATGCAGCACCCTTATGCATGCGCACTGCGCATACCAACATCACCATACATTTCCTTCGCGCTCGCTCGTCTCATCGCCAACTACAGCCGCCAATATACTGGTTACTATTGTTATTGAAAAAATCATTTGGTGATTCTGCGTACCGTTCGCAGTATTTATTTACTTATGCATTTACTGGCAATGTTGGGGTTGTATATTCATAATTGGGGTTGTAATTTTTTGAGGATGCAGTTGTAGCTACAACCCCGAAAGTATATAAGTTCCACCCATGGGCACACTCCCTTTAACAAGCAGCATTGTCACAAACACATCACTGATTGCCACCCCCTCCACCGGTATACGCATTTGACGCTATGTTACAGCCAAGACATTGCTGCTGCTGGGGCGGCAGCGTATCTGCAGCGGTGGGACCCTCAGGCAAACATCCGGTAATATTTATACAGCAAAAATACACAGAAGCGTTTGCATTTTGACAAACTGGCCGGCAACCCCGCCTGACCAACGCATACATTGACTTTTCCGCGCCACAACGTCACGTTTCGTATCATATCCATCATCCATTCCTGGCACCCGGGGGATGGGAAAGGGAAGTGGAGATGGGATGAGAGGGAAGTGGAGGGGAGGGATAGTGCCGGGAGGTGAGGAGAAGACCGGCTGAGGACTGACCTGTTGGCGGCCAGCCGCCGCCCTGGTCGTTGGACGTCGTCCAGGCCGCGCTGGGCGCCCACCAGCTGGTTGTTGATCTGCTTGTACTGGATGACGTCACCGTCGGTGTGACGCCGTCCCTCTAGGTCCAGGTGCCGCGCGGCCGCCCTCCGCCTTGGCGTCAGACGGCTCGTCCACGTCGTTCATTGCACTTCTCCAGGACGTTGCATCTTCTGCGGAGAGTGAGCAGGGCGTCAGCGGGGCGGGCAAACAGGGCAGCGTCAGAGCGTCAGCGGGGCGGGGAAACAGGACAGCGCCAGAACGTCAGCGGGGCGGGGAACAGGGCAGCGTCAGAGCGTCAGCGGGGCGGGGAACAGGACAGCGCCAGAAGCGTCGCGGGGCGGGGAACAGGGCAGCGTCAGAGCGTCAGCGGGGCGGGGAACATGACAGCGCCAGAGCGTCAGCGGGGCGGGGAACAGGAAACAGCGTCAGAGCGTCAGCGGGGCGGGGAACAGGACAGCGCCAGAGCGTCAGCGGGGGCGGGGGGGGGAACAGCGGGCAGCGCCAGAGCGTCAGCGGGGCGGGGAACAGGATAGCGCCAGAGCGTCAGCGGGGCCCGGGAATCAGGACAGGCGCCAGAGCGTCAGCGGGGCGGGGAACAGGGCAGCGTCAGAGCGTCAGCGGGGCGGGGAACAGGACAGCGCAGAGCGTCAGGCGGGCGGGGACAGGACAGCGGCCAGAGCTGTCAGCGGGCGGGGGAAAGGGCAGCGCCTGAGCGTCAGCGGGGGCGGGGAACAGGACAGCGTCAGAGCGTCAGCGGGGCGGGGAACAGGACAGCGCCAGAGCGTCAGCGGGGCGGGGAAACAGGGCAGCAGCCAGAGCGTCAGCGGGGGCTGGACCCCAGCGGGCTGAGGCGAACAGGATAGCGCCAGAGCGGTCAAGCGGGGCCCGGGAACAGGACAGCGCCAGAGCGTCAGCGGGGCGGGGAACAGGGCAGCGTCAGAGCGTCAGCGGGGGCGGGGAACAGGACAGCGCCAGAGCGTCAGCGGGGGCGGGGAACGGGACAGCTTCAGCGGGCGGGCAACAGGACAGCGTCAGAGCGTCAGCGGGGCGGGGCGGAGAGACGGCACATTACAGCGGCAACACAGCTCTCCCACGGCACACAGCTGACAAACAGCTGCAAGGCGTCGTCACACTGTAGACTGCTGCTGGTGGCGGCTGGCAGTACGGATTGCCAGCGGACTCACGGTCAGCAGCCCCGGCGCTAACTGACCGACTGGCTCTCCGGAGGAGCCGACAATACAATCTCCGTCGCCCCTACCCGCAGCCCGACGACGACGACGATGGCGGGCGGCAGGGGCGGGCGGCCGGGGCGGAGGCCGTACCGGGACATTCTGCCCTCTGACCGGTCAGCGGGTCGGACTGGCGGCTCGGAACCCCCCCCCCCCCCCCCCCCCACACACACACTGGTCACAGCGGGTAACGCTCGTCCCTGGACACGGTGCGGAGCGCTGAATGCTGCGGCCAAACAGGACGCCGTCGCGGCGCCTGGGGAGCCTGAGCGCGCTGCTGGCCCGTCCTCAGGGCGCTCTGTTATCCAATTGAGTGTAATTGGAGCAGTGGAGGGTGTCGGACGGGAGGGCACGGCGCCGCTGCCCCCTCCCCATCCTCCAGCCGAGAACACTGCACCGGCAGTGGCGGATTCAGGTGGGGGGGGGGGGGGGGTCACGGGGGTCATGACCCCTTCCCCTGGGCCGTGAAGGGGCACCACCGCGCCGGTGTACCAGGTGCACCGGGGGCACACAGCGCCGGCATACCAGTGCCACAACCGCACCGGTGTACCAGGGGCACCAGGGGCACCAACGCTCCGGTGTACCAGTGCCACAACCGCACCGGGTGGTACCAGGGGCACCACCGCTCCGGTGTACCAGTGCCACGACCGCGCAGTGTATGGGGCCATGACCCCACCTTTGGCCTTAAATGGGGGGGGGGGGGGGGCACCATGTCCTTTGACCACATATTTTGCTCCAGATATTTCCTCATTTTGACCCTGCAGTGGCCACAACCGCACCGGTGTACCAGGGGCACCAGGGGCACCACCGCTCCGGTGTACCAGTGCCACAACCGCACCGGGTGTACAGGGGCACCACGCTTCCGGTGTACCAGTGCCACGACGCGCCCAGTGTATGGGGCCATGACCCCCCCACCTTGGGCCTTAAATGGGGGGGGGGGGGCAACATGTCCTTTGACCACTATTTTGCTCCAGATATTTCCTCATTTGACCCTGCAATCCTGGTTCCACTAGCAAAAATTAGATCTCCAGCCCGCTCCAAATCGTCAAATGTTTTTAAAAAAACACTCAAAACCGCAATAATAGTAATGTGGGTGTCCGTTTTGCGCCAATAACCATTGGTAGTTAAGTATAAGGGCAGCTTTCGTGACATATTTTCTTCAATTCCCTCCCTTCGCAAAATCCAGCTTATTTGTTTTTAGTTCAAGAACATTTTTGAAGTCCGCACGAGACACAAAGGCAATATGATACACTGCTATCGCATGCATAAGATTTACTGATGTAAAAAAACGTCTACCCCCTGGTCACGAACCCCGACTATCCTCTTGGTCAAGTTGCCCCCCCACCCCCTCTTCATCAGCCGTCTGGAGCCGCCATTGACTGTACAAAATATATTTTTTTTTAGCACCATTCGCGACACTTTAAATGATACAATGGGTACGACTGATATTGCAAATACCTATAGCCAACGTTTTGTTAAAAAAAAATGAATTAGGGGCACCCTCAAAATATAGTGGAACAAATTGGTTGAGTTTTCCGATTGGGTAGGGGCAGTAGCGTAGCCAGGATTCACTCCAGGAGGGAGTAATTTTGGTCAAGGGGGGCATAAGGTACCCCACCAAGAAAAAAATCAACGGATTTGGCCCACTATATTTTTTAGAGGGGCATATTAAAAAAAAATCCATTATAAAATACAAATAAATTCATTCATTTTTTCTCTCTTCTAAATAGGGCACTTCGGGCCCTATTTCCAAAAGGGCACATACGGCCAAGGGGCACGTACGGACCTTCAAGAGGGGCAATTACCCCGTTGGCCCCCCTCCCCCCTTGGGTACGCCTATGGGTAGGGGCACCACTGCAATTCATGACCCCCTTTAAGATTTTCTGGATCCGCCCCTGCTGCACCGAACCTTGCCGTACGATACGACGACGAAAACATCACTATAACAGACAAACGGAGGCACAAAATGTATGCATTGTGAGGATTACGTGGGTCAAGGGGTAGCTTAGAAGACACCCTTGTAGCCCAAACATCACATCAGGCAAATAAACCATCAGACAACCTTGGCTCCGCTGTGGTGACGTGGGTGGTGAGTTGTTCCGTCTGGTGATGTGGGGTGTGAGTTGGTCCGTCTGGTGATGTGGGTGTGAGTTGGTCCGTCTGGTGATGTGGGTGTGAGTGGGTCCGTCCGTCTGGGTGACGTGTGTGAGTGGGTCCGTCTGGTGACTGTGGGTGTGAGTTGCTCCGCTGTGGCTGACGTGGGTGTGAGTGGGTCCGTCTGGTGATGTGGGTGTGAGTTGGTCGTCTGGTGACCGTGGGGTGTGAGTTGTCCGGTCTGGTGACGTGGGTGGGATTGGGTCCGTCTGGTGACGTGGGTGTGAGTCGGATCCGTCTGGTGATGTGGGTGTGAGGTGGGTCCGTCTGGTGATGTGGGTGTGAGTTGGTCCGTCTGTGATGTGGGGTGTGAGTTGGTCCGTCTGGTGATGTGGGGTGTGAGTTGGTCGTCTGGTGATGTGGGTGTGAGTTGGTCCGTCTGGTGACGTGGGTGTGAGTGGGTCCGTCTGGTGATGTGGGTGTGAGTGGGTCCGTCTGGTGATGTGGGTGTGAGTGGGTCCGTCTGGTGATGTGGGGTGTGAGTTGGTCCGTCTGGTGATGTGGGGTGTGAGTGGGTCGTCTGGTGATGTGGGTGTGAGTGGGTCCGTCTGGTGATGTGGGTGTGAGTGGGTCCGTCTGGTGATGTGGGTGTGAGTGGGTCCGTCTGTGATGGGGGTGTGGAGTTGGTCCGTCTGGTGATGTGGGTGTGAGTTGGTCCGTCTGGTGACGTGGGTGTGAGTGGGTCCGTCTGGTGATGTGGGTGTGAGTGGGTCCGTCTGGTGATGTGGGTGTGAGGTGGGTCCGTCTGGTGATGTGGGTGTGAGTTGGTCCGTCTGGTGATGTGGGTGTGAGTTGGTCCGTCTGGTGACGGTGGGTGTGAGTGGGTCCGTCTGGGTGATGTGGGTGTGAGTGGGTCCGTCTGGTGATGTGGGTGTGAGTTGGCTCCGCTGGTGGTGATGTGGGTGTGAGTTTGGTCGGCCGGCGGTCGTATGGTGCCGTCTGGGCCACCTCATCACAGCGGCCCGGTCGTAAACTGACCGCCGACAGCGCGCCGTAAGCCGCGCCGTGAGCCGGCCAGAAACCCACCGAGCTCACCCCACACCGGCCACCGCCACAAACGAAAATCGAAATGAAACCAAGTGAGGAACAAAATATCTCCTATGGGAAAACAGCGGCACATGATGACGTTTCGGACGTTTTGGCACCCGTGAGTCCCGGCAGGTCGCCACCCGTGATCCGGCAGGGGTCGCCACCGTGATCAGCAGGTCGCCACCCGTGATCCGGCAGGTCGCCACCCGTGATCCACGAGGTCGCCACCCGTGATCCAGCAGGTCGCCACCGTGGCCCGGCAGGTCGCCACCCGTGGCCCGGCAGGTTGCCACCCGTGATCCAGGCAGGTCGCCACTCGTGACCCCGGCAGGTCGCCCACCCGTGGCCCGGCAGGTCGCCACCCGTGCCACCGCTGCAATGCTCACTTGTGGTGTGTGCTATCATATGGTCCCGGGGACTCCGCGCCATGGTAGTTGCGGCCTGCGTGCTGAACTGGCCCGGCCGAGCGGGCCGGCCTCGTGCCGTGTGCCGGCGGGCTGGATCAGATGGCGGGCGACAGGCGGCGACAGGGCAGCGCCGCTCCCGCCGCGCCGGTCTCCCCGAGCTGCTGTCCAGCCGGCCAGGACGGCCAGGGACGGGCCAGGACGGACAGGACGGACAGGACGGACAGGACGGCCAGGACGGCCAGGACGGCCAGGACGGCCAGGAACGGCCAGGACGGGACAGGACGGACAGGACGGACAGACGGACAGGACGGTCAGGGACAGTACGGACAGGACGGACAGGACGGACAGGACGGACAGTACGGGACAGGACGGACAGGGACGGACAGGTCGGCCAGGACGGCCAGATACGGGACAGGGACGGACAGGGACGGACAGGACGGTCAGGGACGAACAGGACGAACCAGGGACGGACCCAGGGACGGTCAGGGACAGTACGGACAGGACGGACAGGACGGACTAGACGGACAGGACGGACAGGACGGACAGTGACGGACAGGACGGACAGACGACAGGACGGACAGGACGGACAGGGACTGGACAGGACGGTCAGGGACGGACAGACGGTCAGGACCAACAGGACGAACAGGACGAACAGGACGAACAGGACGGGACAGGACGGACAGGACGGACAGGGACGGTCAGGGACAGTACGGACAGACCGGAGAGGGACGGACAGGGACGGACAGCCACCGGCCGTCCTGTTACCAGTTGCGGCGCCGGTATGGCAAAAGCGCAGTATCCGCGAGAAATGAAGGACCGCAGAGACCAAGGACCAGAAAACGCAGGGACCATCCCAAGCAGGTATTGTAGTCCGTGGCATATTATTGCTGCAAACAACAAACGGACAAACTTGGCCCCGGAAAACCCTCGTGCCGCTGAAAGAAACAAAGCGGACTGTTGTTCAGATGAGAGAGACGCGGTCACAATGCGAGGCAGGTGGTTCCGGGGCAACAGTGGCCTCATTTCTTCAAACACAGCTCACTGTAAACTGAATACCCCGCCCGCTGAGCACAAGCCCTCCTGCCGACTCCAAATGAGTTCGCCACCCCGCTGAGCACAAGCCTCCTGCCCGACTCCAAAGGAGTTCGCATTTGATCTGTATGGGCGCTGGAAGGCACTCTCGTTTCTCGTGTGTAACATAGGGCCGGATTGTGTGGGACGGCCGCGCAGATGACTGGTCGGCAGGAAGAGCTCTCGGCACGGCCGGCCGCCTCGGCTCGACAGGGCTCTCTGCATAATTAGCTGTCGGCGGCCGGTGGCTGTCCGTCCTGTCCGTCCTGTCCGTCTGTCCGTCCTGTCCGTCCCGTGTCCTGTCCGTCCTGACCGTCCTGTCCGTCCTGTCCGTCCTGTCCGTCCTGTCCGTCCTGTCCGTCCTGTCCGTCCTGTCCGTCCTGGCCGTCCTGGCCGGCTGGACAGGCAGCTCGGGGAGACGGCGCGGCGGGAGCGGCGCTGCCTGTCGCCGCCTGTCGGCCGCCATTTGATCCCAGCCCGCCGCACACGGCACGAGGCGGCCCGCTCGGCCGGGCCAGTCAGCACGCAGGGACGGGGCGCCGCGCGCTCACGGCCAGACAGGACAGGGCAGGACAGACAGGACAGACAGGACAGACAGGACAGACAGGACATACCAGGACAGACAGGACAGGACAGGGACAGACAGGACAGGACAGGACAGGACAGGGACAGACAGGGACAGACAGGACAGGACAGGACAGCCGAGCGACGCCCCGTCCGCCACAACCGACCTGCGTCGGGCAAGGCTGTGGCTGTCGGCCGTGCCTCCAGCGATGATGAGCACTGGCATACCACCAGGCACCGGCCGACACAATACACACACACACACCACCCGTGCTGCCCCCGCCACCGCCAGCGCCACGGAACCCCACCACAGCCAGCGCGTCTGTGTTACGGGACCGCCGACACAATACACACACAACACACCACCCCGTGCTGCCACCCGCCACCGCCAGCGCCACGGAACCCCAACACAGCCAGCGCGTCTGTGGGTTACGGGACCTGTCTATGCCGCATACATCACTGCCGGGCGCGCGGTACCAGTTTCTGGGCATGTTACAATCGCTGGCAATACCGCCTGCCACACTCACCGTCCGCTCTCCGGTCCCACAACGAATGGTGCATGACATCACTGCATTGGCCAATGGCCATACAAGAAACGCTGGCTCTGAATCCATGGCGCCCGTGTTTCCAGGAAGAATCAGCGACATCATCTGATGCACTATCAAAAACACGCTCCAGAATCCACACTGAAACGGAGCACAACTCCAGAGCTATCGGTTTGTGGAATCAAAAAATAATTAGTTCAACAAGCCGAGATCAATTGGTTTAAGCAGCGGGATAGTATCCGTACCAGCTGATTGCGGACTGTTGCCGCCGGCTACGGAGCGGAGAGCCCCTGCAGTTTCATCACGACTCAACTAATACGTTTTTGATGGGCTGGATGAATGAGAGTTATGACCGAGCCCTGATCACACATCTCGGGCCGGCGCTAGGTCAAACACATCAGCTTGCCAGAGGCTGGGAGGCGGCCGGGAGGAGTGACCATCTCACTCCAGTTGCGGCGCCGGTCGGTCTGCCTGGCTAACCACCTGCCCGGCTCCCCGGCCGGTCCCAGCTGTCAGCAGGTCTGCAGTACACACAGGTCCCGGCGACACAGCACCCAACCCCACCCACAGGTCCAGCCCAGCCCTCCAGAATCCCCACGGTGCCCACCCTCTCGGACCCAGAACGTGTCGGCGTCGCGGTCCCTGGGCAAGGAGAGCCGGTGTGGGCGAGGCGCGGCTCGCGGACGCGGCCGGCCGTCCCGCGCGTCGGCAGCGTCGGCGAGGCCTGCCATCCGATGCGCGCTGCGGCGCCGGCGGCGCCGGCGACGCCTCCCAGGGCCAGCGGTGACGGCGGCGGCGGCTGACTCGGGCGAGCGTCGCGTTCGCGCGCCGCGCAGCGTCAGCGAGCAGCGGCGATCGCGGCGGGCGCCCCGTCGATGGCCGCCAGCTCGGCCATAGCCATCCACGGTGCCCAGAGTTTCCCAGCGAGACGAGCGTGCCGAGCGTGCCGAGCGTGCCGAGCGAGCCGAGCTGGCGCGGCAGCGGCGGCGACGCCGGCTCGCCCGGCCACACCAGCAGCGACGAGCCAGCGCCCGGAGAGTGCGGCGAGCCCAGCTCGGCGAGTCGCAGCGGCGAGCGGCGGGCGCGACTCGACGCCGGCGAGCCGCGCTCCCAGCCGCCGCCGGTCGTCGGAGCGGTCATCCCAGCCGGGACGGACCGTGCTCGGCTATGCTGGCCAGCCCGGCCGGCAGCGGCGGCCGGTGGCAGAAGCCGCGGAGACACAGCCAAGGTCGCAGGCCGCGCCGGCCGCACGTCCACAGTGACCTCCATGGTGGGCGTCACATGGCGCCACCGAGCGTCACGCTCCTCGGACCGCCGCGCCGCCTCGGCAGGGGCTCCGTGTCACGACCTCTGGTCACCACATGACACTCCGTCGCGTCGGCCGACGCCACGCACTTTCACTGTACGACGCGTCCTCTCTTCGCACCTGCGCCCCGGCGCGCTGCCCCACCCGGCCGCCAACTGGCGGGCGGCGCGCGGTCCGCCTGCTGCCGTGTCGGCGGCGGCCGCGTGCTGTGACCCGCCGCGCCGCCAGGGTCAGCCGCGGCCCCGTCACCGCCTGGGGCCACCTGTTTGTGCGTGTCGGCCGCCGGCGCCATCCTAGTCTCCAGCCCCGCTCTCTTCCCCGACCGGCGTCTCCGCGTCTGGTCGCGCCGCGCCCCGCCCGAGACTTGTGAGACCAGATAACGGGGCGTCGGCGCGCGCGGCCCTGCTACCCGCCCCGGACCCGGTGCCCGCGGCGCGGTCGAGGTGACCGCCGGGGTCATCAGCGGGCTCCACGGCAACCCACACATAAAGTGGCCGGCCCGGGTAAAAAACGGGCGCGGCGTGGCAGGCAGCGGCGCGGGCGGCGGCGGCGGCCGGCACGGAGCGCCCGCTGCGGCCCGGCCGGAGACCGGGCGGCCAGGGCGGACCGAGCCGAAACCGAACGGTGCCCGCCACACGCTGGTGGCCGCGGCTGCGTGTGTGCGTGGTCTCGCAGCAGGCGTGCCGACGACCAGCGGTATTTCGCAGACACTCACACTCTCACAGAAAGGACGCGCGGCCACCGCAGGCAGTAATGTGCGTGGGAAGACGACATCTGGGGCCATGTGGCCAATGTTGTGCCGTAATTTGGTCATTGTTACTGGCCAACCACCTTCCCACAGACCGTTCGTATGAAATCAACCATCCCTTACAACAAAGCTGCTACAACACCTTGCACATTTGTGTTCCAACTACACTGGCCGGCAGTGATCAGCAGCCACCGATTGCCAGGCCGGCTGGCGGAAACAGCAGCCAGGCCGTCTCATTCAATACGTCCAGGGTGATCCTGGCTGCAGTCAATTATCCAGCAACAGATCATCATAGAAGCCCCCTCAACGATAAAGTAGTGTACCACACACATTCCAAATAGAGGCGAAGTACGCTTGTTGTGTGCGGATACATTTTTTTTTTAACCAACCCACCCTTATTTTAACCCCCTACCCCAAACCACAACAAAACCCTTAAATATCAAACACGAATGTGGACAACCACCGAGAGCGAGAGCGAGAGCGAGAGAGAGGGAGGAGGAGAGGAGAGAAGAGAGAGAGAGAGAGAGAGAGAAGAGAGATGAGATGATAAGAAGAGAGAGGATAGAGAGACGAGAGAGAGAGTAGAGAGAGAGAGAGAGCGAGAGAGAGAGAGAGAGACGGGAGAGAGAGCGGGAGGGAGGGGGACGACGAGCGGGACGAGAGAGAAGAGAGAGGAGAGAGCGGAGAGAGAGACTGAGGCGGAGAGAGGAGAAGAGTGAGAGGAGACGGAGGACCGGAAGAAGAGAAAGCCCTTGATGGAATGTGAGGGAAGAGGGAGAGACGGATTGGAGTGAGACAGAAGAGACCCGAAGAGGAGAAAGGGGAGAAGGAGGAGAGACGGAGAGAGAGAGGGAGAGCCGCCCGTGGAACAGAGAAGAACGAGGGAGACAGGGTCCGAGAGAGGAACGCGGAAGAGAGTCGCGAGAAGATGCGAGGGCACGGAGCCAGAGAGAGAGACCGGAGCGTAGACGAGAAGAGAGAGAGAGGAGGGAGTATGGAGAGAGGAAGACAGTAGGTCGAAGAAGAGAGAGAGAGAGATTGGAGAGAGCAGTCGAGACGAGGGAGAGAGAGAGAGAAGAGAATGAAGGGAGAGAAGAGAGAGAAGAGGGGAGAGAGACGAGTTGAGACGAAGATGAAGAGAGAGGAGAGGTAGAGCAGTGGCCGACAGACGAGGGGGGAGGACAGTGGGACGACGGACTGGAAGAGGAGTGAGAGCAGAGGATTGAGAGAGAGAGGGAGAGAGGAAGCGAGAGAGAGAGACGACGGTGAGGAGAAGAGAAGAAGAGAGAGAGAGAGAGATGAGAGCAGAGGAGAGAGAGAGCAGGTGAGAGGAGGTGACGAGCGGAGATGACGAGAGGAGCAGAGAGAGAGAGACCTGAGAAGTAGGGAGAGAGAGAAGAGCACGACAGAAGAGAAGAGGATGAGGAGAGAGACCGGATGACGAGAGGAGGAGAGACGAGAAGAGAGACGAATGAGACGTGAGAGAGGGAGAGAGAAGAAAGAAGGAGAGAAGTCGAGAGGGAGAGAGAGGTGAGGAAGAAGACTCCTAGGGAGAGATGTATCGCAAGAGGCTGAGAGGGGGGGATGGAGGAAGAAAGAGTAAGAGTGAGAGACGAGCACAGGAGCGGCGAGATTGAGGAGACACCCTAGCGGAGCCCCCGACGTACCTCATGGCAGAGGACACGCGAGAGAGAGCCAGAAGAGAAGCTAGCGGTGTCGAGACTGAGCAGAACTGAGCAGACCACCGAGAGAAGAGATAGACGAGTGCACCGAGGATCAGGACGCCGAGAGCGCCCTAAGCCGGAGATCCAGGAGAGCAGGACGCCGGTCGCCGACGAGAAGGAATGGCGAGAGAAAGAGTGCCCGACACGAATGAGAAGCGAGAGAGGAGAAGAGAGAGAGAGATGGACAGAGACGAGGAGACAGAGGGAACGGAGGACGAGAGATGAGAGAGAGAAGAGAGAGACGAGAGCGAGAGATGAGGTGCAGAGAGAGAGAGAGAGAGGAGAGAAGAGAGAAGTGAGAGGAGAGAGAGAAGAGGAGAGAGGAGGAGAGAGAGAAGGAGGGAAGGAGAGGAGAGACGTAGAGAGAAAAGCAGGGATGTCAGAGTGAACTGCCCCGAGACGCGAGACATCAGATTGAAGAACTATGACGAAGGAGATCCGGAGCTCCGTCGCAGGAGAACAGAGAGAGAGAGGCATTAGGCACTCATCGAGCAGCCCACGGAGGAGGAGAGAGGAGAAGAGAAATAGAGAGACGAGAGAGAAAGTGAAGAGAGAGAGAGAGAGAAGAGAGAGAGAAGACGAGAGAGAACGCGGAGAAGACGACCATGTGAAGCGAAAACGATAGATCGACGCGAGGAAGACGCAGCGCCCCAAACTCCTCCTCAGAGAGATACCGAGACAGAGACGATAGTACGCGAGGATGAGAACTGACCCCGACCGCAACCTGCAGAGGAGAGAGCGAGACGAAGAGAAGAGATAAATCGAAACAAGATATAGTCTCGTAGAGTATTCCGATACTACTAATCTCTCTAGACAGCTATCACTACAATAAGAATAAGGATCTCTATAGCTCCTGAACGCGCAGTGATATCGAAGAGAGACGAGAGAGAGAGAGAGGAGGGAGAGAGATGAGAGAGAGAGTGAGAGAGAGAGAGAGATGAGAGAGAGAGAGAGAGAGAGAGAGAGAGAGAGAGGAGAGAGATGAGAGAGAGAGAGAGAGAGAGAGAGGAGAGAGAGAGAGAGGAGAGAGAGAGAGAGAGAGAGAGAGAGAGAGAGAGAGAGAGGAGAGAGAGAGAGAGAGAGAGAGAGAGAGAGAGAGAGAGAGAGAGGAGAGAGAGAGCGCAGCAGCCGAACGTCCATATCGGAGGACCACCCTACACCGTGCTGCAAAACGGTCCATTATCGGAGGACCACCCTACACGTGCTGCAAAACGTCCATACCGGAGGACCACCCCACACGTGCTGCAAAACGTCCATTATCGGAGGACCACCCTACACGTGCTGCAAAACGTCCATTATCGGAGGACCTACACGTGCTGCAAAACGTCCATTATCGGAGGACCACCCTACACGTGCTGCAAAACGTCCATTATCGGAGGACCACCCTACACGTGCTGCAATACGTCCATTCCACCCCACTATTTGATTCGCCATTTACAGCGACAGTAGAGGGGCGGGGATAAACCCTACCGCGACACCGACCAAACAGGGGCGGGGAGAAACCCTACCACGACACCCACCGAACAGGGGCGGGGAGAAAACCCTACCACGACACCCACCGAACAGGGGCGGGGATAAACCCTACCACGACACCAAACGCACAGGGGCGGGGATAAACCCTACCACGACACGGACCGAACAGGAGTGGGCATACCCCTCAGATACCGACACCGACCGAACAGGGGCCGGCATCTCCCTTCCGACACACCGAACAGGGCGGGCCCTGTTGGCCCTCGACCGAACAGGGCGGGCCCTGTTGGCCCTCGACCGAACAGGGCGGGCCCAAAGACGCTCCGCTGTGAGCGCCTCTGCTGAACGCACAGCGGTACGGGCCGTAGCCTGATCGCGGTCAAGGTCGTGCTCCCCACCGCGCCACCGCGCCACAGCGGCCGCCCGCGCGCCGTGATCGCCGTGATCGCCGTGATCGTCCCTGCACCGCCGGCGAACTCATCAGAACTCGGCAGGAAAACGTCGGCACCCGAACGACCCGACCTTGGCGCTGGGGCGGACTGGTGAGCCGAGCGGCGCCCGGCGAGCGGCGGCCCGCGGCGAACGATAACGTGACTGCCGATCTGCCGCGCGATCACAGGCCGGGCTCGTGTCGGACGCCGCAGCTCACTCACCGGATCTCCTTATAGGGCCGCCGTGGCCGTGTCCTCGGCCGCACGGACACGGGCCGTGACACGCGACGTCTGACCCGCTGCGACGTCTGACCCGCTGCCATGTCTGACCCGCTGCGACGTCTGACCCGCTGCGACGTGACCCGCTGCCACGTTTGACCACGGTCACCAGCGTACCACGCGCGGCACGAGGCGAGAGGAAGGCCGAGCGAGGCCCGCCAGCCGGCGCCGCTAACTGGCCCTGCGTGCGGCCTGCTATCGGCACATGAGGAGCGTCTGCCTGTTGATGTCACGCCGGTCGTATGTAGTGGGCTGCAGCGCGGTGGCAGGCCGGATCCATTGATGTCACGCCGGTCGTATGTAGTGGGCTGCAGCGCGGTGGCAGGCCGGATCCATTGATGTCACGCCGGTCGTATGTAGTGGGCTGCAGCGCGGTGGCAGGCCGGATCCATTGCGTCGCGGCGACACGGCGCTGAGACAGCCGCCGACTCGCCGAGCAGGCGGCAGCTGACGCGACAGCCGGCCTTATCGGCGGCGGCAGCCGGCGGCAGCCGGCGGCCGCTGTTCTGGCCGCCCGACACGCCCCGGCCACCGATGGCCGCTGAAGGCGGCCTCGGCAGCGGGGCAGAGAAGGCGGACAGCGGCCACGGCAGCGGGGCAGAGACGGCGGACAGCGGCCGCGGCAGCGGGGCAGAGACGGCGGACAGCGGCCGCGGCAGCGGGGCAGAGACGGCGGACAGCGGCCACGGCAGCGGGGCAGAGACGGCGGACTGCGGCCGCGGCAGCGGGGCAGAGACGGCGGACAGCGGCCGCGGCAGCGGGGCAGAGACGGCGGACAGCGGCCACGGCAGCGGGGCAGAGACGGCGGACAGCGGCCACGGCAGCGGGGCAGAGACGGCGGACAGCGGCCACGGCAGCGGGGCAGAGACGGCGGACAGCGGCCACGGCAGCGGGGCAGAGACGGCGGACAGCGGCCACGGCAGCGGGGCAGAGACGGCGGACAGCGGCCACGGCAGCGGGGCAGAGACGGCGGACAGCGGCCGCGGCAGCGGGGCAGAGACGGCGGACAGCGGCCACGGCAGCGGGGCAGAGACGGCGGACAGCGGCCACGGCAGCGGGGCAGAGACGGCGACTGACTGTGTTCTTACCATGCAAAAACCTCCTATAATTTATGAGTAGTGAACAGTACGGTGGGATTTCCACACTGCTAGACCATTCTCATCCTACCACAAAGTGGACACTAGGCAGGACGAGGGCCCCTGCAGGGCCTCCCCAGTGCTCCCCAGATAACTCTCGGCTGACACGTCCCCGGCCGGGTCTGTCCTCTCCAACAGCGGGCGGCGAGCTGGGGCAGCTCCGCAGCTCCGCAGCCCGCCGGCAGCAGCACGGCGCAGCTGACATATTCGGAGCGAGCCGGGCCGGCGGCTGGTCTGCCGGGCCGGCGGCTGGTCTGGTCTGCCTATACATCCCGGCGTTACGCGGTTCGGAGCGAGCCGGGCCGGCGGCGGGTCTGCCGCGGCGGCTGGTCTGGTCTGCCTATACATCCCGGCGTTACGCGGTTCGGAGCGAGCCGGGCCGGCGGCTGGTCTGGTCTGCCTGCACATCCCGGCGTTACGCGGTTCGGAGCGAGCCGGGCCGGCGGCTGGTCTGGTCTGCCTGCACATCCCGGCGTTACGCGGTTCGGAGCGAGCCGGGCCGGCGGCTGGTCTGGTCTGCCTACACATCCCGGCGTTACGCGGTTCGGAGCGAGCCGGGCCGGCGGCGGGTCTGGTCTGCCTACACATCCCGGCGTTACGTGGTTCGGAGCGAGCCGGGCCGGCGGCGGGTCTGGTCTGCCTGCACATCCCGGCGTTACGCGGTTCGGAGCGAGCCGGGCCGGCGGCGGGTCTGGTCTGCCTACACATCCCGGCGTTACGCGGTTCGGAGCGAGCCGGGCCGGCGGCGGGTCTGGTCTGCCTACACATCCCGGCGTTACGCGGTTCGGAGCGAGCCGGGCCGGCGGCGGGTCTGGTCTGCCTGCACGGTGACACGGCTCGTGATTCAGTGACCAGCGGTCGCCGGTCAGCCGTCTGCCGGCGTACCTAACGAATACGGCTGCCCTGCCGGCGACCTCGGCTGTCCGGGCGGCACCACTACAAGGTCGCGGCCGCCCTCTGACGGATGCCGCCATCAGTGTGCAGCACAGCCGCAGGCATAGTATCCGACCAGAGCGGCGGCGGCGGGGACCCGGCATACAACACCGCGCTCTGCAGCCTGTGCCGACGTCAACCTGTCGCATATGAGACACCGTTTCCGGCTTTGGACCGGTTTCGCGGCGAAAACCAGCCCGAAATCAATGGTTTTGTTTCACAGCAAAAAAACAACCTATCCGGATCAGTTTTTCATGAGGAATTCGAATCTGGAATCGAAAATAACATGGCATGTATTTTTTTGCATCCCGTGAAGGTATCTCCCTGATCACTTTGCGTCTGCGTGCGGTTGCCTTGCAAAAAAACACCGTTTTTTTTATTAAAAAAAACGCGTTAAATCGGCAGGTAAACCAATAGGATCGGTAGACAAGATGTTCAGGTACAATAGCTATTGGTTTTCTTATCTATGTAGGCCTTCAAAGGGAATAGGTCACCTTGAAAGTTGTCTTGAAGTTCAACCATTAGGTGCATCTTGAGCTCAAAACTATGAATATGACTTTGGTTTGGACAACTGATGGATATATGTGGAGAAAGAAGTAAGTTTCTCTTTCTATTTCACGAGAAATCGTACGATAGCAGCTGGCGTTCTGGCTCCGCCCCGCTCCGCCTGACGCCAAATGCAGTCTCTGACAAGGGGCCGCCGCGCCGCCCGGGCGGCTGAGCGGATATTAACGAGGCGTCGTGACCAGAGACTACGTGCCAGAGAGTGTACCTGCCTCCGGCGGCGCGGCGGCGAGCGTTCATTCCCCGAATGTGGCCCGGAACAGCGGGATTGAAATCGGGCCCACTAGTCCTGTGTCGAAATTACTTAACGTAGAGAGGTAATTCTTTCACCACAAACCATTTTTAGATCTGCTCTACAAATCTGCTATCTCAGTCCAAAACCCCATGTTAAAGGTGAACTTTAACAAACAAAAACACTTTTTTTACAAGATGGTGATTTTTTACAAGGTGAGGTTAACAACAACACGCGAGCACGAAACCATTGATTGCACCGTCAATATAGCTCGCAGAAGATTGACAATGACACCATTTTGATCCCAATGCTTTGCTCAATCGATCCATCTCCAATTTTTACTATTTAGAACCCGGAAAAGTGTTGTAGAACTCAGCAGACTGGTTATTGATTCAACTTGTTGGGAACAATTCAATCATGATTCATTTGGGAATCTGAATGATACAATCACCGTTCGATTCACGGATGAAATTGAGAATTTATTATTCCGATTCAAAGAAACAAAACAAATATTTTAATCGATTCACGTTTGATTCAGCATTTAAATATATGTGGTGAATTTGTCAAATGAATAAAAATGGAAACATACATATATGTGATCATTAAAACATTGTTACAGCAATACTATTTCAGTATAAATTAATGTAGCAACTGGGACTGCATGTATTTGCACAATTTACCAGTGCACTTGAATTGTTAAGAATCGCTAAATCTTTTGATTTAATCAGCCTTGATTTGATGCGGGGTTTGATTCAATCACGATTCATGAATCAAAAGATCTGGCAGTGAATCAATATTTTTTTTATTCAAGGAATTTTGATTGAACGATTCCAATCGATTCAATCAGTGTCGAATCAATAACCAGTCTGTGCAGAAGAATGTTTTTTTATGGGAAATTGTTACTAAATTATCCTATTTGAATATAGTTTTTACTCTGGTCGGTCGGTTCGGCTCTAAAATCCAACGCACCGTCTACATCAAATGTGACGAACTAATTTAACTCGATAATAGATATGCTCTGAAAGCAAATTGAATGAACAAGAGAATGAGCATAGCGCGAACGCCGCCAAGCATATGGTTGTGGTGGTACGGCTCTTCGAAGTTGGGCGACCAAACATTGTTTCTTACCCTGAAAAACTTTTACCTTTTTTTGTCTTTTACGCTAAACTATACATACTCAGAGTAAATATATTTAACTTTTGAGGATGCCAAACGAAAGTCCACTTCATTTCCAACATTTTGACGCCAAGTTTGTCAAGATTAGTTTAAAACTGACGCGTGTATATTTGTTTACACCCGTGTCCGCAAAACCGGTCCAGAGCCCGAAATCCTGTCATATGTCCACAGTCGGTACGCTCCATTCAGTGCTCGATTATATAATGGAATCAGTATATTAATGCGTAATGCACACTATCCATCCACCTCTCTATTTCCAAAGGAAGAGCAATTTGTTCGTCTCAGCGCTACGGATTATGAATAATCATAAGACATGCAAAATTACACAAACTATTACGAACACCAAAAACACCATCAATGCAATGTGCCGCTTCTGCATCCCACCAAACTTCCTAACAGCTAAGCCATTACGAAGGGATCATGCATGCCTCGTGCATCTCCAGCAAACCCACATGCCCGACCACAGAGCAAGCGTAGTATATTTGGTGAACTTCCTATAGGAAAGAGTAACCCGAAAGTTCACCCTTGATGTCGCAAATCTGCGAGTGAATTTAGAAAGCCCCGACAAAGCCGGCGCCAAATCCGCCGTCTTGTGGCGATCCTGGCGCGTCATTATTCTCCGGCGAGGCGGCAGACGTGCCGTCCGGCGGCCAGGCAGCGCACATCCATCCGGCGGTGGCGGTGGCCGATCGCCCCACCCCGCCACCATCGCCGCCGACACCGATGTGTGATGCTGAATGCCCAAAGTATTCGGTCTAAATTTGATGAGTTTGCGTGTTATGTTACCCTTGAAAAGCCTGCTATCATGTGTGCAACTGAGACGTGGGTTAGTGAGGGGTATACTATGAATAGGCTACAGGATTTCGAGTTACAACATACAACATACAGGGTACAACACGTGCTCATACTGGTGTAGCCTGCTCATACTGCAGAGAATCAGCACAGCAATGGGGCGCAGTGTTCCCAAGGGTTTGTATACGTAGTAAATAGCTTGTATTGCACTAATAGAGTTGATTATTTTGCGAAAGTAAATGCAGTAGAATCAATCTGGCTCGACATTAAAATTGGTGCTGGAAACAGGAAGGTTGAGGATAGGTGCATTTTACAGACCAGGGAATCTTGCAAGGAACTCCCAAACTGAAATAGACCAAGATATCTGTGAGGAAATACGTAGAAACTTTCGGGCTCAGCGTCTTATTATGGGATATTTTAACTTAAGAGGATATGAAAGGATAGCAGAAGAAACAAATGAGTGTAGGAGCGTGAGTGTAGGTAGGATAGGATGCAAATCTTTGAGGAGCTTTTCATGCATCAGTTTCTAACAGAGCCAACCAGACATTGCTCCATTGGTTGTATCCTTCCACCTTGCTCCACCTTGTATTCTCAGACAACAGAGATCTAGTTGGTGACAGAAGTAATTGCGAAGGTCTAGGAGTAGGAACCAATCACAATATGGACAAATTCAATATATCATCAGAAATTAGGCCCAAATATAACCTTCTTATGGTCCCAAACTTCAAACAGGCTGATTTTGATGGCATCAGAAATGACCTCGCACAGATATAATGGAACGTCGAGTTGGGGGGGTTTAGATGCATGTGAGGCCTGGAATGCTTTCAAAGTTAGATTCAGCCAAATTCAGAATAGGCATATATCCCTTATGCACCAACGAAACAGGACGAAGGGTAAACCAGTTTGGCTTACCCCAGAAGTTAGAAGTGCTATACAAGCTAACAGAAGTGCATATATCATTTTGAAGGGATCATCACTAGAGATAAATCAGAGGGCCTGCCATAATGCAAGAAATACAGTAAAGAAAAAGGTCAGAGCAGCTAAAAGGGCAAGGGAACTGGATTTAGCTAGACATTGCAATGCCGATAGTAAGAAGTTCTTCAGTTTTTACTAGTTCAGTACAGTTTTCAAAACAATATAGGTCCATTTAACACGCGCACGGCCGGGGGAGGTGATCCGTTTTTTTTCCCCTCCGTTTTTTCCTGAATAGCGGAAAAAACGGCGGCGCGCAACGCCGCCAAATTTGGCACAGCTGTTTGGGCATCAATTACCCACTTAGTCTGAATTTGTTTTACCTCAGGTCATCTCAGGTCACCAGGCCAGGTCACGTGACCCCATCTCCAAAAGGTGTGCGGTCATACCACAGCCACAGTTGTTAGCCGATCGGTTTCAAACTTACAGGATTTCATAAGGCCATAGGTACCTACAATTCGTATACTCGGATTTTTGATATCGGTGACCTTAGGTCGGGTCAATTTCGTGACCTCCCTATTATAAGTCAATGGGGAAATATTCAAATGCTTCCTATTCCGAGGATAGGTATGATAGCAGCCCAATTCCTTCTAGATCATGTTATCATAGGCCATTCATGATGGCCCAGGTTATTTTTTTGTTAAGTGACCTCTACAGGGTGAGACGAGGTCATCCGAGGTTATCCGAGGTATACGTATAATTGCTGTAAACTCGGCTACCGATTTTTTTTTAACAAGATGCACCGCATGTGTAAACAGTGATTCAATACAAACCTCAGGGAGGGGGGGGGGGGGGGGCTGTCAGGCCTCCCCGTAGGGCGAGGGTTAAGTAAAAAGCTATTCGTGATAAACTGTTTTGTAAAAAAATAGCCTTTTTGAACTTTGATGACCTCTGGAGCCTAAACTATTGACATGAGATACAAATTTGAGGACACTTCAGCGAATGCATTTTTCAAGAGCTTCCCATTGCTCTTTTCCGTTTGTTCTTAGCTATCATAGTTCCTGTGATATCTGGTGGTTTCTGGAGCGAAGTCCTAGAACTGGAGAATCTGACCCTTGATGACCTCTGGTGACCTCAATATTGACCTGACATAACAAAAGACGAATATAATTTCGATAGAGCTTGTCTCGAGCTATCTAACGCCGTTTTCAGCTTGTCGCTATGTTGCGTGGTTTTCGAGATCTTAGGGGGGAGGGGGGAGGGGGGGCTGAAATCAACCCCCCGCCGTTCGTGTTTGGCGCAGGCCGTGCACGTTCGGGCATCAATTGCCCACATTAAATTGAGAAAAAAATCCTCGGGTCATCTCAGGTCAGGTCACCAGACCAGGTCACGTGACCCCACCTAAAAAACTTGTGGTCGTACCAGCCACAGTTTTTGGATGATCGGTTTTACACTTGCAGGATGTCATAGTCATACATATCTACAATTCGTATATCTTGGATTTTTTTATATCAGCGACCTAAGGTTGGGTCAATTTCGTGACCTCCCAATTATAAGTAAATGGGGAAATATTCAAATGCTTCCTATCCCAAGGATACGCAAGACATCAGTCTGATTCTTTCTGGATCATGTTATTATACGCCATTCTTGATGACCTATGTGCCATTTTTGTTCAATGATCCCTACAGGGTCAGCCGAGGTCATCCGAGGTCACCAACTTTTCGTGAGTTACGTAGATATATTGTATTGCAATAACTCTCGACATAATGACGATAGAGAAGTGAAACCGACACCAATGTGTTTGTCTCGTCGAGGCACGTCTTCCCATATGCAGCATGACCTACTTGGGTCACCACTTGACCTTGACCTGAGGTCAAATTTTTAAGTTTACCTAACCTGGTCAACACTAATATGAGTCGAAGCGCCTTGGCGAGACAAACACGATGGCATCAACATCATTGCCTTGTTATTAGGTAAAAAGCTATTCGTGAAAACTGTTTCGTAAACAATAGCCATTTTGACATTTGATGAGCTCTGGAGCCTAAACTGTTGACCTGAGCTTAAATCTGAGGACACCTCACCGATTGCAATTTTCAAGAGTTTTTCATTGCTTTTTCCGTTTGTTCCTAGCTATCATAGTTCCTGTGATATCTGGGGGTTTCTGGAGCGAAGTCCTAAAACTATAAAATTTGACCTTTGATGACCTCTGGTGATCTCAATATTGGCTTTAGGAAACAAAATACGTGAAGTACTTTCGAATATGCTTTTCGAGAGCTTTCGAACGCCCTTTTCCGCGTCTTTCTAGCCCTTTTAGTTTTCCGAGTTAGAGAGTGTCTAAACACCCCCGGCACGGCGAAGGTGGCGCCGAGACCGGCACGGCGCGGGTTAAGTAAATGATGTGTTAGTTGGGGCATTCCACGACCAAACGACCAGTGCCTGACACCCGACCATTTTTTTATTTTGATCAGAATGGGTGTTTAGGGTAATCTTATGCGTATAAAACGATAGCCACAATCCTAGACCTCTCAGGTCACGTGTTTTCAAGTTATCGCCTCGGGCATTTTTGAAAATTCACTGAGCAAGGCTAACTTTGATGAGCTGTAACTCGTACACTATTGATTGCAGTTCCCAAAAACTGAATATTGTTAAAATGACAAAGATATGACAAATATTTTATCTATCTCATTTTTGTATTATTTTGTGACGTCATGAATTTGTGATCTATTTTTGGGTCATTTTTGGTTACCCCTAGCGCCTTGAAAGTCGAAAATATTTTACGTCAAAAATATCTTTCATCAATTAGCTATCAGTAGAAAAAAAATGGATGTGGTGCTTTTTAGAAATATTATATTTATAATTTCAAAGATTATAATTGCATGATAATTGGAAGCAGATTCTGATCCCTGCCCTACATATACATCCTAGAGACTCAGGGATAGTCGCAAACGATTCGCAGTGGTTTTAACTACATTATTTTTACTATTGAAAGTGCAAAATATTCCCAGGGGCGAAGGAAGGAGGACAATTTGAATGAACGCTTGTAGAGGTTTTAACCCCTATAACTTGGATGACTTTCAAGAAAATGGCTTAAAATTGTCCAGAACCTTGTTTTCGATAATGCTGAGCCCAAATATTTTCATTTTTTTTCAAAGAAAATCACAAACTAAAATTTTGAAATTTAATTTGCAAGTTTTTTTCTTCTTCGTCAAATTTCCAATACGAAAAGAGTGGTGAAAACAAAAAACATTTTCAATATCACATTCATCAAATAATCATCTAATTTCAACAGAAACGTCAACAAATGCCCAAAACCATGTCACCATTGTGGCATGCTTTTGGGCATATTTTTACATTTCTGGGGACATTCCAAAGTTGATCTGATGAATGAGTTATAAATAATGCATTTGTTTTTCAGGATTCCTTCCTTAACCCGCGCCCCGCTGGGGGGCGGGGGTAAATTTTACTCCCCCTTCCCGGATTTTCTCAATAACTTGAAAAATATGAGTATGACAGATAGCGACGTCAAATTTTAACTACCTTATCTTCATCAATTCTACGTCTTCTCACCAAATGCCACTGAAATTGAGGTAGTACTTTGGAAGATAATGACGTTTTAATGACGTAATGGCATGCCATTTATGGTGGAAAGAACGATAAATGTTTGACAAATCGTAGAAAATCGAGTTTTGATGAAAATTGCAAATAAAAAAACGTCAAAAGAAAGCAAATTACATTTTCTTCAAAATGGCTATCTCGGATTTGCAAAATTTTGGGTTTTGACCCCCAAAAATGCATTTGTTTTTGTGGTGTACTAATGTGATGTACTGTACCGTGATCCGATCGGCGGCGCTGGGCGGCGGCCGGCGGTGGACCGACCGTGGCCTCCGGGCGTATGACGTCAGCACCGTGACCTGGCGGCCGGGCGCGGCGCCGGGCGGGGAGTCGAGCCGCGGCGGGCAGCCGAGCAGGGGATCGGACGGTCCCGCTTGAATCTGATCAGCTGTATTGTTCATTTTGTTATTGTTCTGTTCCAAATTGTTAAATGCATATCAAGACGCACTTACCTCTTTGAAGTGGACGAGACGCCGAGACTGAGAACTCCAGTAGTGCTGTGAGACGGCGACACTACATTTTCTGGCGACGAGGATGGCAGCATTTTCGGCGACTCCTCCGAGTGAGTACTGGCAGAATCCAGGTCAGAAGCCGAAGCGGTTGTGGCAGGATTGGTATGCCGACTTCGTGCTGTATGGAGAGGCTTCTGAATGGGATGTCTGGCCTGATACTAGGAGGAGGGCTCTGCTGTTGCATTGTGTGGGCGCCGAGGCGCGACGTCTGTTCCGTGCACTGGACACGGAGACAGTGGCCAAGTCTGAGGTTCAGGGAGGGGAGGATGAGTCTGCATCTCGATCACAGTCTGTGTATGACTTGACGGTACACACGCTGTGCAAACTGTTTGTTCAGGATTCGGATGTGCGGACTGAGCGTGTCCGGTTCCGACGATGCACTCAAGCGCCTGGTCAGTCATCATTGATATATCTGGCGAACCTGAAGGAGGCTGCTGTTAAGTGCGCATTTGGCCCACTGCGAGACGATATGATTCGTGACCAGTTCGTGGAAGGATGTGTTTCAGAGCAGCTGAGAGATAAGCTGATCATGAAGGACGGCCTGACGCTGAAGAAGTTGGAGGCCATCGCTGAGGCTGCAGACCGTGAATCACAGCGGAGGGGCGTCCTGACGGAGACCTGCTCGACGGCTGTCGCCGGACCAACTCCAGTTGTTGAAGTGGCCTACACCAAGAAGACTCCAGCTAAGGTGGGACGAGGCGCGCGCGGCGTGTCCAGTAACCGAGCTGGGAAGTGTCATGCCTGTGGTCGTGAGGGTCACTGGGCTCGTGATGCTCAATGTTCTGCTCGAGATAGCGTTGTAACCTGTGTCAAGGTGTGGGACATTTTCGCAAGTGCTGTACGGCTGGGGAGCCAAAGACTGTTAAGAAGAACATGAATGTTGTGCAGGTCTTGTCTCTTCAGCAGCAGGCTCCAGCTGACTGTCCCTGGTACGAGGTGCAGATCGGCGGCCAGCCGGTGACCATGATGGTCGACACGGGAGCAGCCGTCAGCGTGATACCTGCGGACCTGTACCAGAGCAAGCTGTCGCACTTCAAGCTCAGCCAAGCGAAGGTGAGGCTCAGTGCCTACGGAGGGAAGGCTGTCAATGTTCGAGGTGTGATCACTGTTCCGGTGACGTCATTGTCTGGTCAGACTGCCCAAGCTGATGTGTATGTTGCCGAAGCGAGTATGGCTCTGTTGGGCAGAGATCTGCAGAGGATGTTGCACATTGCTGTGAAGAATGGTACCACTGTCTGTTTGGTTGACCATGTCAAGCCTCTGCCTGCCATCAGCGGTTTTGTGCACAAGGTGCAGCTGAAGCCGGACGTGACGCCATTGAGGAGCAAGCTCAGGTCGTTGCCGTACTCGGTGCGGGAGGAGGTGACGCAGCACCTGCTGGAGCTCGAGGCGCAGGGAGTCATCGAGCGGGTGGAGACTCATGCTTCGCCCTGGCTGTCACCCGTCGTGGCTGTCCGCAAGAAGACAGGCAAGTTACGGGTCTGTTTGGATCTGACAGAGTGTAACCGGGCTGTTGTGTCTAACGGTTATCCGATCCCTGATATGCAGGAGATGATCGACCGTCTTCAGGGAGCAGCTGTGATGTCGACGCTTGACCTGCGCTCTGCGTACCATCAGCTGACGCTGCACGAAGACTCCAAGAGACCTGACGGCGTTTCTTCACGAAGGTCAGATGTGGAGGTACATTCGCTGTCCGTTTGGCCTCAAATCGCTTCCTCAGTGTTTTCAAAAGATGATTGAGAGCATTCTTGCTGGCCTGGAGGGTGTGCAAGTGTACCTTGATGATGTGATTATCTGGGGTAGCACTGAGGCAGAGCATGACGACAGGCTGCAGCAGGTGGTCCGACGGATGCACGAGAGGAATGTGACTCTGAACTGGGACAAGTGTAAGATCCGAGTGTCTTCTGTCCAGTTCTTGGGTTTCACTATCTCGGCGAGAGGTGTGTCTGTCTCACAGGACCGGGTGCAGGGCCTGAAGGACATGCAGCAGCCCTCGACGAAGAAGAAGCTACAGGCGGTGTTGGGAACACTCGGCTTCTACTCGAAGTTCGTGAAGGACTTCAGCAGCCGTGTGGAGCCTCTGCGCCGTCAGCTGCGGAAGGACGCGCCGGCGTTCAAGTGGACGAAGGAGATGGCGGCCGCTCTGGATGACGTCAGAGATGCTATTCTGAACTCCGGCCTGCTCGCCATCTTCGACCCAGCGCTGGAGACGTGCGTCACCACCGACGCCAGCGACGTCGGCATCGGTGCGGTTTTGACGCAACTGCATCCTGAAGCTGAGAGAGTTGTCGCTTTCGCCTCGTGTACCCTGGCTCCAGCCCAACGTCGCTACAGCGTCACTGAACGAGAGGCTCTCGCTTGCGTTTGGGCTTGCGAGAAATGGCACCGCTACCTCTGGGGTCGCGAGTTCGTGATCCGAACTGACCATGCTGCTCTTCGCACTCTCTTGACTGCAAGTGGAATAGGCAGGGCTGGCATGAGACTGTCGAGGTGGGCGGCGAGGTTGATGACCTACTCGTTCACTGTTGAGCATGTGAAGGGTGGCTCTAACCCAGCTGATGGTCTGTCTCGTTTGCCAGGTCCTGAACAGCATGTGGAGGACGAGTCTCAGCTCGTGGCGGCTGTGACGACTGACGTGGATGCTGTCAGTCGCGCTGAGCTGGCTGATGCTGTTGCAGGTGATCCAGTTTTGATGCGCCTGTCTGACCAGATCCCGCAGAGGTGGCCTCGCCGACTCGCTGACGTACCGGAGGACCTGAAGCCGTTCTACCGGTTCCGGGAGGAGCTGATTCTGCTGGATGGACTGGTTCTGAGAGGTGGGAGGATCGTAGTACCTGCCAGGCTGCAAGCAAGGTTAGTGACGCATGCTCACGATGGGCACCAGGGCATAGTGCGTACGAAGCAGCGTTTGAGGGGATCCTATTGGTGGCCGGGCATGGATGCTATGGTTGAGTCAGCCGTGAAAACCTGTGACATATGTATGACGTCAGACAAGTCAGCAGACACGTAAGGCACCACTGTGTCCTGTTCCGTTCCCTGAGGCGCCCTGGGACAAGTTGGGCATTGACTTCATTGGGCCGATGCAGGGACCGGCGCAGCAGCGATATGCTATCGTGTTGGTAGATTATTACTCGAAGTGGGTGGAGATGGCCTTCGTCCGTGAGCCGTCATCTGATGCAGTCGTGGAATTTCTGTCCGCTGTGGCTTCCCGTGAAGGCTACCCACGCCAGCTGGTGTCTGATACCCACTTCACCTCCAGAAAGTTCGAGGAGTACCTGAGGAGTGTCGGCATTGAGCACATCCTGGTCTCTCCCTATCACCCGGCAGGATCTGGAGCGGTGGAGCGTGTGAATCGCTGCATCAAGTCGGCGCTGCAGATGGCTGATGCTGCGGGGGAGGACCGGACAACGTTCATCCGTAACTACCTCATGAACTACAGGGCTACGCCGCACGCTACTACCGGTAAAAGCCCTTCTGAATTGTTGCATGGACGTGTGCTTCGTACCAAGTTGGACGCAGCTTCTGCACATGTGGGACGTACTGATGACGCGACTGTGAGGGGCCGTGTTGGACGTCAGCAGCAGAAGCAGAAGGCGTGGTGGGACAAACGTAACGGTGTTCGTGTACCGCAGTTTGGCCCTGGTGATTGGGTACGCTGTAAACTGATGCCCCGTCCCCGCAAGGGACGGCCGCGTTTTTCACAGCCTCGTCGCATCGTGAAGCAGACCGGCGCGGCGACGTACCGACTGGACGACGGGACGCGGGTGCACGCCGAACGACTCGCCAGCGCTCCAGACGTTCCTGATGCTGGAGCGGCTGAGGCGGTCGGTCCGACTGCTCGCTACTCTGGGGCTGACGCAGACGACTCCAGCTCGAGCGACAGGGACTCTGTCGCGAAGAGCGTCGCGACCGACGCGGGCGGTGGAGACTGCGGCGGATCCGACGATCCTGGTGGCTCGGGTGCCAGCGACACGGAGGACGTGGAGGCACGTCGAGAAGCAGTTGCCTCCGATGGTGGCGAGACTGGAGCGGCTGCACCTGTGCGTTCTGGTGGTGCGTCCGGCGCGCTGACTGATGCGAAGACTACGGTGGCGACACGGTCTGGGCGGATTGTGCAGTCTCCTGACCGTTTGGGTTTTCCTAAAAGGAGGGGAATAAATGTGGTGTACTAATGTGATGTACTGTACCGTGATCCGATCGGCGGCGCTGGGCGGCGGCCGGCGGTGGACCGACCGTGGCCTCCGGGCGTATGATGTCAGCACCGTGACCTGGCGGCCGGGCGCGGCGCCGGGCGGGGAGTCGAGCCGCGGCGGGCAGCCGAGCAGGGGATCGGACGGTCACGCTTGAATCTGATCAGCTGTATTGTTCATTTTGTTATTGTTCTGTTCCAAATTGTTAAATGCATATCAAGACGCACTTACCTCTTTGAAGTGGACGAGACGCCGAGACTGAGAACTCCAGTAGTGCTGTGAGACGGCGACACTACAGTTTTTTACTTCCACATTTCTTTAAAAAGATATTAAACTAAATATATGTTAGATAACCAAGTATGGACGATACCCAAACCAAATTTCAAAGCAATAACTTTATTTTTGACCGACTTATGGCTCCCTAAGTATAAGTAACTCATGACGTCATTTTTTTTAACCCGCGCACTGCAGGGGGTTTGCGCCGAACACGAACTGCAGGGGGGTGATTTCCGCCCCCCCCCGTGAGATCTCGAAAACTACGCCACGCAGCGACAAGCGGAAACGGCATTTTATAGCTTGATACAAGTTCTATCGGAAATATTTCAGTATTTTGTTGAGTTCAGGTCAAAATTAAGGTCACCAGAGGTCAACAAAGGTCAAATTTTCCTGTTTTCATGTTTTAGGACTTCGCTCCAGAAATTCCCATATATCTCGGAAACTACACTAGTTAGAAACAAACGAGAAAAAAGTCAGCCACTGCAAATTTTAATCGAAAAAGTGTCCTCAAATTTGATTTCAGGTCAATATTTGAGCCTCGAGCTAAAAAAACATTTTTTCTTTCTAAATCGTTTTTCGCTATAACTTTGTATTTAATAAATATAACGGAAAACTGTTTACGCCATTGTGTTTATCTCGTCAAGGCGCTTCGAATCATATGCATGGTGACCTTGTTAAGTCAACTTAACAATTTGACCTAAGGCCAAGGTCAAATGGTGACCAAATGGCATGCTGCGTATGGGAAGACGTGTCTCGACGAGACAAACACATTGCTGTCTGCTTTACTTCTCTATCTTCATCATGTCGGGAGTTATTGACAAAAAAGTGATGGTGACCTCGCATGACCTCAAATGACTCCATAGGGGTCACTGAACAAAACTTACATTTGGATCATCAATAATCTCCTTTAAAGGGAGTGTGCCTACTCACATCGCTTAGTTGGGGTTATTGACACTGGTCTATAGAACACAATTTTCTGAATTGAACCATTAATTCATTTCTCCAGATTCACCCTAGTTGCTGAGATATTCAAAGACTCCAGTAATTTGCTTGGGAGCAAAATGTTATCGGGTAGACTCCAGAGGGCTTCCGCTACTAGAAGCACTGCAACTATCGATTAAACTGCTAGCGTATTGTTAGCGCCGGCCAATAGCAATTCAACAAAACAGCTCGTGCACGTTGATAGCAGCAGCCGAACATAAACTGGACGGCCATCATGTTTTTCGATGATGGCCGTTTCGATGATTGTCGATGGCCATTTTTTGAAGAAGATATCAATTTAGAGCTACGAAACTTGCACATAATAAAGTTCACAGTGGCAAGAACGTGCTGTGCAAAACTCGTCTTTCTATCTTGCATGATGTGACCGTAATTGTATTGTCTTATGTGCGCCGTTTTACATAACATCACCATAGTGGCGATCGTTTTATAGATATCGAAACAAAAATAAACAAAAAACAATATAAGTGAAAATTCAACTAAAGGGGCTCCAGGTGTGAATTTCATCATAAACAACAATCAAACCAACAGCTACTTACCGTATTAAAAATATTTTTGACATTCCAAAACAGTAGGCACACTCTCTTTAATAACATGATCTAGAAGTAAATGGACTAATATGATGCATATCCTTGAAATAGGAAGCATTTGTATATTTCCCATCGACTTATTATGGGGAGGTTACGAAATTGACCTGACCATAGGTCACCGATATAAAAAAATCTGAAATAAACGAATTGTAAGTACTTATGCCCTCATCACATCCTGTAAGTTTCAAACTGATCAGTGAGAAACTCTGGCTTTGGCACAACTGCAAACATTTTTGGAGGTGGGGTCACTTGACCTGGTCTGGTGACCTGACCTGAGATGACCCGAGGTTATTTTTGTTTCGAAGTGTGCGCAATTGATGTCCTAACAGGTGTGCCAAAACCCGGCGGCACTGCACGCCACCGTTTTTCGTTATCTGCGAAAAACCTGAGGGGGGGGGGGGGAGGAATCAACCCCCTGCAGTGCGCGGGTTAAGTTACGTTTTTTGGCTGTTAGTGACCAGATACAGAAGAAAAAAATGCTACCGCTGTATTTCAGAGACAAAGCTGGTCTAGAAATATGCCTTTTTTATTCATATTAATCAATTTCAAATTATGTCCTTATTGTGAGTCACAATGTGACCTGAGTTTGACCTGAGGGCCATTATATGGGGTGAGGTTGTGAAAATGGCTGCTACCATCGAATTATACGTATACAATAACCCATACAACGTGTGTCGCATGACATTCGTAGACCTGTGACCTTTTGTGACCTGACCTTGACCTTTGCTTACAATTTCACTTTCGCTTATACGGGAGATGCATTATACCTTTGAGAGCACCTTGTGCGATAATAGTCGCAATCTAAGGCTTTGGATGGAAAGTATGACCCAACAACTAAAATACCTCAATTTTGACCTTTGACCTGATCTGATCGTGACCTGACTTTATTTTAAGAATTTCGGATATGCATTAGCTTCGTCTCCTTGAGAGCTTTCGATCGCCGCCTTGCGCGAATCGCTGCGGTCATTGGTTCGGAAGATACGAGGTGGTAAAATTTACCCCCAGCTAAGCGCGCTCGGCTGGAGACCTCAGCGGGGAGGGAGGGGGGGGGGGGGGGGGGGTACTACAAATGTACACAAAATCAAATCTGGACAAGCTAGTTGAGTGGTCTGAAGCATGGTAAACGAAATTCAATTTGAGTAAATGTAAGATTATGCACGCCGGACGAGTTAGCAGTACACATATGCATCAAATGGGTGGGCAGAAACTGGAGCAGATTGAAAAGGAAAGAGATTTAGGTGTCGTGGTAAACAATCGACTTAGAATGCTGCACATAGAATGCTGGGGGCCATTAACAGAAATGTTTCCTACAAAAGTGAAGAGCTCATAACAAAACTGTATTGTGCATACGTTAGACCACATTTAGAGTATTGTGTGCAAGCCTGGTACATATGATAAAGATGTACCAGGCTTGTTAGCAAGAGTTCAAAAAGGGCAACACAAATGGTAAATTATCTTGAGTGATTTAATTGAAGTCTTCGAATTTGCAAATGGTCAGCATTCTGGATATTTAACCCTATTCCCTGCGGGCGGCCAGAATTACGTTAACCTGCGGGGGGGGGGGGAGGAAGATTCTGCCCCCCCCCCCCCCCAGAGATCTCGATAACCGCTCGGTCGATTTCGATGGGGAAAGCGCCATTCGATGCGTCATGACAAGATCTCTCTTTTTGTACCCCGAAATTCTTGTTTTGTTCAAAAATGGGGGGCCAGGGGGCAAACAATCCGACAATTTTGGGTGTTCTTTGAAAGGTCATTGCAGCCATGTGGCTCGACCGATTTTCAAGCCCCAAACGTTTTTGAGCTTCAAATGTACTGGTCTTTAATATATCAAAAGACAAAATAAAAAATCATAGGCGTATTCAGGGAATGTAAAATGGGGAATTTTCTGAAAAATATGTGCTGTTCGTGATTGTTTGGGACGTCATGAACGTCACATGTGGGCATTATATGCTGTAATTTGTTAAATTTGATATATTGCGCATAGACGGATCCAGTAAAAAAACATGGGGGCACCATGCGCGTAACGCGTTTATCATCTTACTAATTTGAAGTTGGACCTAATTTGAGGGTGGGTATCGCCTCCCATTTTTTTTATCCTGAGTGCGCATCTGCCCCAAAAATATGTAAAATCCCAGTATCTATGATGCATATTGCATTGGAATTGTTTCTGACGCATTTATTGCACTGCAAACCAAGAAGGAAGTATGCGCCGCAAAACCGCATTCGTAACACCCTCCCCCAAACAGGAGCCTGGAACCGCTTCTTCTGGACCGATTTTTTTCAAAAATTTGACACAACACGCGCCATTCAATTTTGGGAAAAGTCACAAAGTTTCAGGACGCTAGGCTTAACGGTTTAGAAGCAGCAAGTGAAAAACTACCTGGGGGGGGGGGGGGGCATAATCTGCCCCCGCAGGGAATAGGGTTAACCCTATTTGTAACAGGCTCCGGGCTACCCCTATTTGTAACAGGGGGGGGGGGGCGGATTCCGCCCCCCCCCCCCGGAGATCTCGAGATCTACCCGTCCGATTAAAAAAAATGAAACGGCGTTTGGTTCCCCTCAACACGATCTACATGTCTAAATAATAAAAAAATCTAAATTTTTGATAGGGGGGCAACAGGGGGGCAAAAACCACAAATTTTAGTGGTATTTTTGATCCAACATAGCTTTCATGTTTATCGACCGATTTTAACACAATTAATACGAATCGATAGAGATTGAATTGGAAATTGATATATAAGAGTGGCGTTTGAAAATTCAAAAATCATAGGCGTGTGCAGGTCACTCAATATGGGGGTGAAGTAAATGCGTAATAAAACCATTTTTTGATGTGTTTTTTTAAAGAAATGAAATGGTATGTGATTGTGACATTAGCCAAAACAGTTAAAACTCATATTTTTGCCATAGGCGGTACCAGGTTAGTGAAAAAGGGGGGTAAAATTGGAAAAAAATAATAACTGCAGACAAGTTGCTACCCAGTACTATAAATATGTTACTGATCGTAGATAGTTCCTTTTTGCATGTTGTACTTCATCATAGGCGTATCCAGGATCCAAACTGGGGCGGCTCAATACCTTTTGATAATTATATTATCCGCTATTATGATACTAACTAGTCAACAGTGACTATTTCACTTATAACTTCAATTAACATTGCTTACCCCCCTTTTACCCTACCTGGACTCGCCTATTATCTTATAATCGTTCGTAGAGTAGCCTGTGGTGCGTGTTTTATCCGAAAACTACAGTATGTTATGTCATTGTACGCCCATGCCCCTTAGTTTCCTTGCAATAATATGACCCCCTTTCTTCCATTCCTGAGCGCGCCTCTGCAAAAAAATGACTTTATTCCCTTTCCTGGCATCATATGTGCATATATAATTATAAGTTAACCGTCTATTGTGCCGTTATCGCTGGCATATCGTCATCACCAAGCCAGTCACCCCCCTTTTCATGTGCCTGAACACGCCCCTGAAACTCTATATGTAATAAATTATGCAAATAATGGAAGCAGAAGCTATCTTTTACATCTTGATAACTATAAATGCCCCTTACATTGCTCTATTTGCTTCCCGCCAAGCATTGAATACTTCCTGGAACCCCCCCCCCCTTTTCAAGCCCCTGAAACCGCCTCTGCCATGAGATTTTAATGATATTTCATTAACATCAACTAATTTGCACTTGTTGCAATCACCGTGAACCGATGTAACTCCTTCATACTTGAGGCAGTTACGAAGAAACCGTGAAGATCGCATTTCCGTATTATCGCCAAATATCGCCTCCGAACCCACCCAAAACTGTACCCTGGAACCGCCTCTGTTCAGGTTAAGAACTCAAAATTTTGACTCCAAATGCGGTATTGAATTCTATGAAAAGTCCCAAAATTTCATGGCCCTGCTCCCAGCCGTTCTGGAGATATCTGCGAAAAACATGAGGGGGGGGGGGGGGGCGGAATCCGCCCCCCCCCTGTTACAAATAGGGTTAAAGGGAATGTTTGAGTTCAATATGGAAAATCGAGGTAGAGGTCATCAGCATAAACTCATTATGAAACAAAGTAGGACTAGGCTACGACAGTCATTTTTCAGTAGAAGGGTTGTAGGACATTGGAATAAGCTACCAGGAGATGTCACTGCTGCAGTGACACTTTCTTCCTTCAAAATTATATTATAAACACCTTACAGGGTACAAAGATAAGTACGGCAGCAGCCGGCAGCCGGCAGCCGGCAGCCGGCAGCAGCAGCAGCAGCAGCAGCAGCAGCAGCAGCAGCAGCAGCAGCAGCAGCAGCAGCAGCAGCAGCAGCAGCAGCAGCAGCAGCAGCAGCAGCAGCAGCAGCAGCAGCAGCAGCAGCAGCAGCAGCAGCAGCAGCAGCAGCAGCAGCAGCAGCAGCAGCAGCAGCAGCAGCAGCAGCAGCAGCAGCAGCAGCAGCAGCAGCAGCAGCAGCAGCAGCAGCAGCAGCAGCAGCAGCAGCAGCAGCAGCAGCAGCAGCAGCAGCAGCAGCAGCAGCAGCAGCAGCAGCAGCAGCAGCAGCAGCAGCAGCAGCAGCAGCAGCAGCAGCAGCAGCAGCAGCAGCAGCAGCAGCAGCAGCAGCAGCAGCAGCAGCAGCAGCAGCAGCAGCAGCAGCAGCAGCAGCAGCAGCAGCAGCAGCAGCAGCAGCAGCAGCAGCAGCAGCAGCAGCAGCAGCAGCAGCAGCAGCAGCAGCAGCAGCAGCAGCAGCAGCAGCAGCAGCAGCAGCAGCAGCAGCAGCAGCAGCAGCAGCAGCAGCAGCAGCAGCAGCAGCAGCAGCAGCAGCAGCAGCAGCAGCAGCAGCAGCAGCAGCAGCAGCAGCAGCAGCAGCAGCAGCAGCAGCAGCAGCAGCAGCAGCAGCAGCAGCAGCAGCAGCAGCAGCAGCAGCAGCAGCAGCAGCAGCAGCAGCAGCAGCAGCAGCAGCAGCAGCAGCAGCAGCAGCAGCAGCAGCAGCAGCAGCAGCAGCAGCAGCAGCAGCAGCAGCAGCAGCAGCAGCAGCAGCAGCAGCAGCAGCAGCAGCAGCAGCAGCAGCAGCAGCAGCAGCAGCAGCAGCAGCAGCAGCAGCAGCAGCAGCAGCAGCAGCAGCAGCAGCAGCAGCAGCAGCAGCAGCAGCAGCAGCAGCAGCAGCAGCAGCAGCAGCAGCAGCAGCAGCAGCAGCAGCAGCAGCAGCAGCAGCAGCAGCAGCAGCAGCAGCAGCAGCAGCAGCAGCAGCAGCAGCAGCAGCAGCAGCAGCAGCAGCAGCAGCAGCAGCAGCAGCAGCAGCAGCAGCAGCAGCAGCAGCAGCAGCAGCAGCAGCAGCAGCAGCAGCAGCAGCAGCAGCAGCAGCAGCAGCAGCAGCAGCAGCAGCAGCAGCAGCAGCAGCAGCAGCAGCGACACGGCAGCAGCAGGAGCGACGATCGCCCGAACCTCTGCACCGGAGAGCCGCTCATCGCACGCAGTGTGATGTGATTATTGGAGTTTAAGGACGCCACAACTGCTTGGTTTTGTGGCGCTCGGACGCAGTGAAACGGAAAGATCCATCTCAGTATGCCTTGGTCCCTCCCAGTCCTGCCCTGGTCCCTCTCAGTCCTCCCCTGCCCTGGTCCCTCCCAGTCCTGCCCTGCCCTGGTCCCTCCCAGTCCTGCCCTGCCCTGGTCCCTCCCAGCCCTGCCCTGCTCTGGTCTCTCCCAGTCCTGCCCTACTCTGGTCCCTCCCTGGTCCCTCCCAGTCCTGCCCTGCTCTGGTCCCTCCCAGTCCTCTGCTCTGGTCCCTCCCAGTCCTCTGCCCTGGTCCCTCCCAGCCCTGCCCGGCTCTGGTTCCTCCCAGTCCTGCCCCGCCCCCTCCCAGTCCTGCCCCGCCCTGGTCCCTCCCAGTCCTGCCCTGGCCCCTCCCAGTCCTGCCTGGCCCTGGCCCCTCCCAGTCCTGCCCGGCTCTGGTTCCTCCCAGTCCTGCCCCGCCCTGGTCCCTCCCAGTCCTGCCCTGCCCTGGTCCCTCCCAGTCCTGCCCTGCCCTGGTCCCTCCCAGTCCTGCCCTGCCCTGGTCCCTCCCAGTCCTGCCCTGGTCCCTCCCAGTCCTGCCCTACTCTGTTCCCTCCCTGGTCCCTCCCAGTCCTGCCCTGCTCTGGTCTCTCCCAGTCCTCTGCCCTGGTTCCTCCCAGTCCTGCCCCGCCCTGGTCCCTCCCAGTCCTGCCCTGCCCTGGTTCCTCCCAGTCCGCCCCGCCCTGGTCCCTCCCAGTCCTGCCCTGCCCTGGTTCCTCCCAGTCCTGCCCCGCCCTGGTCCCTCCCAGTCCTGCCCTGGTTCCTCCCAGTCCTGCCCCGCCCTGGTCCCTCCAGTCCTCTGCCCTGGTCCCTCCCAGTCCTGCCCCGCCCTGGTCCCTCCCAGTCCTGCCTGGCCCCTCCCAGTCCTGCCCTGCTCTGGTCCCTCCCTGGTCCCTCCCAGTCCTGCCCTGCTCTGGTCCCTCCCTGGTCCCTCCCAGTCCTGCCCCGCCCTGGTACCTCCCAGTCCTGCCCTGCCCTGGTTCCTCCCAGTCCTGCCCTGGTCCCTCCCAGTCCTGCCCTGCCCTGGTTCCTCCCAGTCCTGCCCCGCCCTGGTCCCTCCCAGTCCTCTGCCCGGGTCCCTCCCAGTCCTGCCCTGCTCTGGTCCCTCCAGTCCTGCCCCGCCCTGGTCCCTCCCAGTCCTGCCTGGCCCCTCCCAGTCCTGCCCTGCTCTGGTCCCTCCCTGCTCTGGTCCCTCCCAGTCATCTGCCCTGGTCCCTCCCCAGTCCTCTGCCCTGGTCTCTCTCCAGTCCTGCCCTCTGCCCTGGTCCCTCCCCAATCATCCTCTGCGCCTGGTCCCCCCATCCTGCCCCTACCCTAGTCCCTCCCAGTCCCTCCTCTGCCCCTGATCCCTCTCAGTCCCTCCTATGGCCTGGTCCTCCCAGTCCTTCATGCCCCTGGTCCCTCCCAGTCCTGCCCTGCTCTGGTCCTCCCAGTCATCTGCCCTGGTCCCTCCCAGTCCTCTGCCCTGGGTCCCTCCCAAGTCCTGCCCTGGTCCCTCCAATCATCCTCTGCCCTGGTCCCTCCCAGTCATGTACTGGGTCCCTCCCAGTCCCTGCCCTACCCTAGTCCCTCCCTGTTCTCCTCTGCCCTGATCCCTGTCAGTCCTCCTATGGCCTGGTCCTCCCAGTCCTTCATGCCCTGGGTCCCTCCCAGTCCTTCATTGCCCTGGTCCCCTCCAAGTTCTGTGCCCTGCCTTGGTCTCTCCCAGTCCTCCCTTGCTGCCCTGGTCCCTCCCAGTCATCCCCTGCTCTGGTCCCTCCCAGTCCTGCCCTACCACTGGTCTCTCCATCAGTCCTCCCCCTGCCCCTCCCAAATCCTGCCCTGTCCCTTCCAGTCCTGCCCTGCCCTGGTCCCTCCAGTCCTTCTGCCCTGGTCCCTCCCAGTTCCCGCCCTGGTCCCTCCCAGTCCCACCCTACCCTGGTTCCCTCCCAGTCTGCCCTGGTCCCACCCAGTCCTTCCTGCCTGGTCCCTCTCCAGTCCTGCCCTGCCTGGTCGCCCCAGTCCTGCCCTACCCTGGTCTCTCCCTGTCCTGCCCATACCCTGGTCTTTCCCAGTCCTCTGCCCTGGTCCTCCCAGTCCCTCTGCGCCCTGGTTCTGCCCTGCCTGGTACTTCGGCACTCCGTCCCAGCCGGACTCCCTCTCTCTCTCTCTCTTCTCTCTCTCTCTCTCTTCTCTCTCTCTCTCTCTCTCTCTCTCTCTCTCTCTCTCTCTCCTTCTCTCCATCTCTCTCTCTCTCTCTCTCCTCTCTCTCTCTCTCTCTCTCTCTCTCTCTCTCTCTCTCTCTCTCTCTCTCTCTCTCTCTCTCTCTTCTCTCTCTCTCTCTCTCTCTCTCTTCTCTCTCTCACTCTCTCTCTCTCTCTCTCTCTCTCTCTTCTCTCTCTCTCTCTCTCTCTCTCTCTCTCTCTGTCTCTCTTCTCTCTCTCTCTCTCTCTCTCTCTCTCTCTCTTCTCTCTCTCTCTCTCTCTCTCTCTCTCTCTCTCTCTCTCTCTCTCTCTCTCTCTCTCTCTCTCTCTCTCTCTCTCTCTCTCTCTCTCTCTCTCTCTCTCTCTCTCTCTCTCTCTCTCTCTCTCTCTCTCTCTTCTCTCTCTCTCTCTCTCTCTCTCTCTCGTCTCTCTCTCTCTCTCTCATCTCTCTCTCTGTCTCTCTTTCTCTCTCTTTTTTTTTCTCTCTCTCTCTCTCTACTCTCTCTCTCTCTCTCTCTCTCTTCTCTCTCTCTCTCTCTCTCTCTCTCTCTCTCTCTCTCTCTCCTCTCCTCTCCCTCCTCCCTCCCTCCCTCCCTCCCTCCCTCCCTCCCTCCCTCCCTCCCTCCCTCCCTCCCCTCCCTCCCTCCCTCCCTCCCTCCCTCCCTCCCTCCCTCCCTCCCTCCCTGTCCTCCCTCCCTCCTCCCTCCCTCCCTCCCTCCCGCCCTCCCTCCCTCCCTCCCTCCCCTCCACCTCCCTCCCTCCCTCCCCTCACTCCCTCCCTCCCTCCCTCCCTCTCCACTCCACTCGATAGGCAGCGGCGGGGCCAGCCGCAGTTGGCCGCCGAGTTATCCAAATGAAGATCTGACCGCCGCCGGAGCGCAGCGTCCCGCGGCGCTGCTCTTCCGACAAACGCTATTCACTAGCCGACTCGAATTGGACCGAAAATCCAGTATCGAGCCGGCCTATCGCGAACTACGGCCGATCGCTAGACAAGCGAATCGGCCCAGGGGATACACTTCGACAACTGGCCTGATGGCAGGCGCCGGCCGGGCACAACGGAATCTTTCAGACCGACATGCCCCAGCTCTTTTATGCCCACTAAACCGGACGAACCCGGGTAATACGGATAAAACCTCGGCCACATATCCTCCGATTGTAAAGGTAAAATCAGTGTCGGATGGGTCGCATGGATGAAACGCGGCGAAATTCGCGTCGTCGGCCAGCTGCACCCCGTGTGCAGTGGGCAGGGGCTGTAGGTTAACGGTACGGGGCGGCAGGGGCTGGATGTTAACGGTACAGGGCGGCAGGGGCTGGAGGTTAACGGTACGGGGCGGCAGGGGCTGGAGGTTAACGGTTACGGGGCGGCAGGGGCTGGAGGTTAACGGTACGGGGCGGCAGGGGCTGGAGTTAACGGTACAGGGCGACAGGGGCTGGAGGTTAACGGTACGGGGCGGCAGGGGCTGGAGGTTAACGGTACGGGGCGGCAGAGCTGGAGGTTAACGGTACGGGGCGGCAGGGGCTGGATGTTAACGGTACAGGGCGAAAGGGGCTGGAGGTTAACGGTACAGGCGACAGGGGCTGGAGGTTAACGGTACGGGGCGGCAGGGGCTGGAGGTTAACGGTACGGGGCGGCAGGGCTGGAGGTTAACGGTACAGGGCGACAGGGGCTGGAGGTTAACGGTACGGGGCGGCAGGGGCTGGAGGTTAACGGTACGGGGCGGCAGGGGCTGGAGGTTAACGGTACAGGGCGACAGGGGCTGGAGGTTAACGGTACGGGGCGGCAGGGGCTGGAGGTTAACGGTACGGGGCGGCAGGGGCTGGAGGTTAACGGTACGGGGCGGCAGGGGCTGGAGGTTAACGGTACGGGGCGGCAGGGGCTGGAGGTTAACGGTACGGGGCGGGAGGGGCTGGAGGTTAACGGTACAGGGCGACAGGGGCTGGAGGTTAACGGTACGGGGCGGCAGGGGCTGGAGGTTAACGGTACGGGGCGGCAGGGGCTGGAGGTTAACGGTACGGGGCGGCAGGGGCTGGAGGTTAACGGTACGGGGCGGCAGGGGCTGGAGGTTAACGGTACGGGGCGGCAGGGGCTGGAGGTTAACGGTACGGGGCGGCAGGGCTGGAGGTTAACGGTACGGGGCGGCAGGGGCTGGAGGTTAACGGTACGGTGCGGCTCACTCATTTCCCGACCATCTCCGACCGACAATTTGATGATACGACGAGGCGGCATTAATCACTATTGCTGTAGCCTGGTATTGTATAGCCTGGTATCGCCCGGCCGTCATCCAGAGACGACCGGGCGCGATCCGTCATCCAGAGACGGCCGGGCGCGATCCGTCATCCAGAGACGGCCGGGCGCGATCCGTCATCCAGAGACGGCCGGGCGCGATCCGTCATCCAGAGACGGCCGGGCGCGATCCGTCATCCAGAGACGGCCGGGCGCGATCCGTCATCCAGAGACGGCCGGGCGCGATCCGTCATCCAGAGACGGCCGGGCGCGATCCGTCATCCAGAGACGGCCGGGCGCGATCCGTCACCAGAGACGGCCGGGCGCGATCCGTCATCCAGAGACGGCCGGGCGCGATCCGTCATCCAGAGACGGCCGGGCGCGATCCGTCATCCAGAGACGGCCGGGCGCGATCCGTCATCCGAGACGGCCGGGCGCGATCCGTCATCCAGAGACGGCCGGGCGCGATCCGTCATCCAGAGACGGCCGGGCGCGATCCGTCATCCAGAGACGGCCGGCGCGATCCGTCATCCAGAGACGGCCGGGCGCGATCCGTCCATCCAGAGACGGCCGGGCGCGATCCGTCATCCAGAGACGGCCGGGCGCGATCCGTCATCCAGAGACGGCCGGGCGCGATCCGTCATCCAGAGACGGCCGGGCGCGATCCGTCATCCAGAGACGGCCGGGCGCGATCCGTCATCCAGAGACGGCCGGGCGCGATCCGTCATCCAGAGACGGCCGGGCGCGATCCGTCATCCAGAGACGGCCGGGCGCGATCCGTCATCCAGAGACGGCCGGGCGCGATCCGTCATCCAGAGACGGCCGGGCGCGATCCGTCATCCAGAGACGGCCGGGCGCGATCCGTCATCCAGAGACGGCCGGGGCGCGATCCGTCATCCAGAGACGGCCGGGCGCGATCCGTCATCCAGAGACGGCCGGGCGCGATCCGTCATCCAGAGACGGCCGGGCGCGATCCGTCATCCAGAGACGGCCGGGCGCGATCCGTCATCCAGAGACGGCCGGGCGCGATCCGTCATCCAGAGACGGCCCGGGCGCGATCCGTCATCCAGAGACGGCCGGGCGCGATCCGTCATCCAGAGACGGCCGGGCGCGATCCGTCATCCAGAGACGGCCGGGCGCGATCCGTCATCCAGAGACGGCCGGGCGCGATCCGTCATCCAGAGACGGCCGGGCGCGATCCGTCATCCAGAGACGGCCGGGCGCGATCCGTCATCCAGAGACGGCCGGGCGCGATCCGTCATCCAGAGACGGCCGGGGCGCGATCCGTCATCCAGAGACGGCCGGGCGCGATCCGTCATCAGAGACGGCCGGGCGCGATCCGTCATCCAGAGACGGCCGGGCGCGATCCGTCATCCAGAGACGGCCGGGCGCGATCCGTCATCCAGAGACGGCCGGGCGCGATCCGTCATCCAGAGACGGCCGGGCGCGATCCGTCATCCAGAGACGGCCGGGCGCGATCCGTCATCCAGAGACGGCCGGGCGCGATCCGTCATCCAGAGACGGCCGGGCGCGATCCGTCATCCAGAGACGGCCGGGCGCGATCCGTCATCCAGAGACGGCCGGGCGCGATCCGTCATCCAGAGACGGCCGGGCGCGATCCGTCATCCAGAGACGGCCGGGCGCGATCCGTCATCCAGAGACGGCCGGGCGCGATCCGTCATCCAGAGACGGCCGGGCGCGATCCGTCATCCAGAGACGGCCGGGCGCGATCCGTCATCCAGAGACGGCCGGGCGCGATCCGTCATCCAGAGACGGCCGGGCGCGATCCGTCATCCAGAGACGGCCGGGCGCGATCCGTCATCCAGAGACGGCCGGGCGCGATCCGTCATCCAGAGACGGCCGGGCGCGATCCGTCCATCCAGAGACGGCCGGGCGCGATCCGTCATCCAGAGACGGCCGGGCGCGATCCGTCATCCGGAGACGGCCGGGCGCGATCCGTCATCCAGAGACGGCCGGGCGCGATCCGTCATCCAGAGACGGCCGGGCGCGATCCGTCATCCAGAGACGGCCGGGCGCGATCCGTCATCCAGAGACGGCCGGGCGCGATCCGTCATCCAGAGACGGCCGGGCGCGATCCGTCATCCAGAGACGGCCGGGCGCGATCCGTCATCCAGAGACGGCCGGGCGCGATCCGTCATCCAGAGACGGCCGGGCGCGATCCGTCATCCAGAGACGGCGGGCGCGATCCGTCATCCAGAGACGGCCGGGGCGCGATCCGTCATCCAGAGACGGCCGGGCGCGATCCGTCATCCAGAGACGGCCGGGCGCGATCCGTCATCCAGAGACGGCCGGGCGCGATCCGTCATCCAGAGACGGCCGGGCGCGATCCGTCATCCAGAGACGGCCGGGCGCGATCCGTCATCCAGAGACGGCCGGGCGCGATCCGTCATCCAGAGACGGCCGGGCGCGATCCGTCATCCAGAGACGGCCGGGCGCGATCCGTCATCCAGAGACGGCCGGGCGCGATCCGTCATCCAGAGACGGCCGGGCGCGATCCGTCATCCAGAGGACGGCCGGGCGCGATCCGTCATCCAGAGACGGCCGGGCGCGATCCGTCATCCAGAGACGGCCGGGCGCGATCCGTCATCCAGAGACGGCCGGGCGCGATCCGTCATCCAGAGACGGCCGGGCGCGATCCGTCATCCAGAGACGGCCGGGCGCGATCCGTCATCCAGAGACGGCCGGGCGCGATCCGTCATCCAGAGACGGCCGGCGCGATCCGTCATCCAGAGACGGCCGGCGCGATCCGTCATCCAGAGACGGCCGGGCGCGATCCGTCATCCAGAGACGGCCGGGCGCGATCGTCATCCAGAAAAGGACGGGCGCGATCCGTCATCCAGAGACGGCCGGGCGCGATCCGTCATCCAGAGACGGCCGGGCGCGATCCGTCATCCAGAGACGACCGGGCGCGATCCGTCATCCAGAGACGGCGGGCGCGATCCGTCATCCAGAGACGGCCGGGCGCGATCCGTCATCCAGAAAAGGCCGGGCGCGATCCGTCATCCAGAAAAGGCCGGGCGCGATCCGTCATCCAGAGACGGCCGGGCGCGATCCGTCATCCAGAGACGGCCGGAAGCGATCCGTCATCCAGAGACGGACGGGCGCGATCCGTCATCCGGAGACGGCCGGGCGCGATCCGTCATCCAGAGACGGCCGGGCGCGATCCGTCATCCAGAGACGGCCGGGCGCGATCCGTCATCCAGAGACGGCCGGGCGCGATCCGTCATCCAGAGACGGCCGGGCGCGATCCGTCATCCAGAAAAGGCCGGGCGCGATCCGTCATCCAGAGACGGCCGGGCGCGATCCGTCATCCAGAGACGGCCGGGCGCGATCCGTCATCCAGAGACGGCCGGGCGCGATCCGTCATCCAGAGACGGACGGGCGCGATCCGTCATCCGGAGACGGCCGGGCGCGATCCGTCATCCAGAGACGGCCGGGCGCGATCCGTCATCCAGAGACGGCCGGGCGCGATCCGTCATCCAGAGACGGCCGGGCGCGATCCGTCATCCAGAGACGGACGGGCGCGATCCGTCATCCGGAGACGGCCGGGCGCGATCCGTCATCCAGAGACGGCCGGGCGCGATCCGTCATCCAGAGACGGCCGGGCGCGATCCGTCATCCAGAGACGGCCGGGCGCGATCCGTCATCCGGAGACGGCCGGGACGCGATCCGTCATCCAGAGACGGCGGGGCGCGATCCGTCATCCAGAGACGGCCGGGGCGCGATCCGTCATCCAGAGACGGACGGGGCGCGATCCGTCATCCGGAGACGGCCGGGCGCGATCCGTCATCCAGAGACGGACGGGCGCGATCCGTCATCCGGAGACGGCCGGGCGCGATCCGTCATCCAGAGACGGCCGGGCGCGATCCGTCATCCAGAGACGGCCGGGCGCGATCCGTCATCCAGAGACGGCCGGGCGCGATCCGTCATCCAGAGACGGCCGGGGCGCGATCCGTCATCCAGAGACGACCGGGGCGCGATCCGTCATCCAGAGACGGCCGGGCGCGATCCGTCATCCAGAAAAGGCCGGGCGCGATCCGTCATCCAGAGACGGCCGGGCGCGATCCGTCATCCAGAGACGGCCGGGCGCGATCCGTCATCCAGATAGACGGCCGGGCGCGATCCGTCATCCAGAGACGGCCGGGCGCGATCCGTCATCCGGAGACGGCCGGGCGCGATCCGTCATCCAGAGACGGCCGGGCGCGATCCGTCATCCAGAGACGGCCGGGCGCGATCCGTCATCCAAGACGGCCGGGCGCGATCCGTCATCCAGAGACGGCCGGGCGCGATCCGTCATCCAGAGGACGGCCGGGCGCGATCCGTCATCCAGAGACGGGCCGGGCGCGATCCGTCATCCAGAGACGGCCGGGCGCGATCCGTCATCCAGAGACGGCCGGGGCGCGATCCGTCATCCAGAGACGGCCGGGCGCGATCCGTCATCCAGAGACGGCCGGGCGCGATCCGTCATCCAGAGACGGCCGGGCGCGATCCGTCATCCAGAGACGGCCGGGCGCGATCCGTCATCCAGAGACGGCCGGGCGCGATCCGTCATCCAGAGACGGCCGGGCGCGATCCGTCATCCAGAGACGGCCGGGCGCGATCCGTCATCCAGAGACGGCCGGGCCGCGATCCGTCATCCAGAGACGGCCGGGCGCGATCCGTCATCCAGAAAAGGCCGGGCGCGACCCGTCATCCAGAGGACGGCCGGGCGCGATCCGTCATCCAGAGACGGCCGGGCGCGATCCGTCATCCAGAGACGGCCGGGCGCGATCCGTCATCCAGAGACGGCCGGGGCGCGAATCCGTTCATCCAGAGACGGCCGGGCGCGATCCGTCATCCAGAGACGGCGGGCGCGATCCGTCATCCAGAGACGGCCGGGCGCGATCCGTCATCAGAGACGGCCGGGCGCGATCCGTCATCCAGAGACGGCCGGGCGCGATCCGTCATCCAGAGACGGCCGGGCGCGATCCGTCATCCAGAGACGGCCGGGCGCGATCCGTCATCCAGAGACGGCCGGGCGCGATCCGTCACCCAGAGACGGCCGGGCGCGATCCGTCATCCAGAGACGGCCGGCGCGATCCGTCATCCAGAGACGGCCGGGCGCGATCCGTCATCCAGAGACGGCCGGGCGCGATCCGTCATCCGAGACGGCCGGGCGCGATCCGTCATCCAGAGACGGCCGGGGCGCGATCCGTCATCCAGAGACGGCCGGGCGCGATCCGTCATCCAGAGACGGCCGGGCGCGATCCGTCATCCAGAGACGGCCGGCGCGATCCGTCATCCAGAGACGGCCGGGCGCGATCCGTCATCCAGAGACGGCCGGGCGCGATCCGTCATCCAGAGACGGCCGGGCGCGATCCGTCATCCAGAGACGGCCGGGCGCGATCCGTCATCCAGAGACGGCCGGGCGCGATCCGTCATCCAGAGACGGCCGGGCGCGATCCGTCATCCAGAGACGGCCGGGCGCGATCCGTCATCCAGAGACGGCCGGGCGCGATCCGTCATCCAGAGACGGCCGGGCGCGATCCGTCATCCAGAGACGGCCGGGCGCGATCCGTCATCAGACGCCGGGCGATCGTCATCCAGAGACGGCCGGGCGCGATCCGTCATCCAGAGACGGCCGGGCGCGATCCGTCATCCAGAGACGGCCGGGCGCGATCCGTCATCCAGAGACGGCCGGGCGCGATCCGTCATCCAGAGACGGCCGGCGCGATCGTCATCCAGAGACGGCCGGGCGCGATCCGTCATCCAGAGACGGCCGGGCGCGATCCGTCATCCAGAGACGGCCGGGCGCGATCCGTCATCCAGAGACGGCGGGCGCGATCCGTCATCCAGAGACGGCCGGGCGCGATCCGTCATCCAGAGACGGCCGGGCGCGATCCGTCATCCGAGACGGCCGGCGCGATCCGTCATCCAGAGACGGCCGGGCGCGATCCGTCATCCAGAGACGGCCGGGCGCGATCCGTCATCCAGAGACGGCCGGCGCGATCCGTCATCCAGAGACGGCCGGGCGCGATCCGTCATCCAGAGACGGCCGGGCGCGATCCGTCATCCAGAGACGGCCGGGCGCGATCCGTCATCCAGAGACGGCCGGGCGCGATCCGTCATCCAGAGACGGCCGGGCGCGATCCGTCATCCAGAGACGGCCGGGCGCGATCCGTCATCCAGAGACGGCCGGGCGCGATCCGTCATCCAGAGACGGCCGGGCGCGATCCGTCATCCAGAGACGGCCGGGCGCGATCCGTCATCCAGAGACGGCCGGGCGCGATCCGTCATCCAGAGACGGCCGGGCGCGATCCGTCATCCAGAGACGGCCGGGCGCGATCCGTCATCCAGAGACGGCCGGGCGCGATCCGTCATCCAGAGACGGCCGGGCGCGATCCGTCATCCAGAGACGGCCGGGCGCGATCCGTCATCCAGAGACGGCCGGGCGCGATCCGTCATCCAGAGACGGCCGGGCGCGATCCGTCATCCAGAGACGGCCGGGCGCGATCCGTCATCCAGAGACGGCCGGGCGCGATCCGTCATCCAGAGACGGCCGGGCGCGATCCGTCATCCAGAGACGGCCGGGCGCGATCCGTCATCCAGAGACGGCCGGGCGCGATCCGTCATCCAGAGACGGCCGGGCGCGATCCGTCATCCAGAGACGGCCGGGCGCGATCCGTCATCCAGAGACGGCCGGGCCGCGATCCGTCATCCAGAGACGGCCGGGCGCGATCCGTCATCCAGAGACGGCCGGGCGCGATCCGTCATCAGAGACGGCCGGGCGCGATCCGTCATCCAGAGACGGCCGGGCGCGATCCGTCATCCAGAGACGGCCGGGCGCGATCCGTCATCCAGAGACGGCCGGGCGCGATCCGTCATCCAGAGACGGCCGGGCGCGATCCGTCATCCAGAGACGGCCGGGCGCGATCCGTCATCCAGAGACGGCCGGGCGCGATCCGTCATCCAGAAAAGGCCGGGCGCGATCCGTCATCCAGAGACGGCCGGGCGCGATCCGTCATCCAGAGACGGCCGGGCGCGATCCGTCATCCAGAGACGGCCGGGCGCGATCCGTCATCCGGAGACGGCCGGGCGCGATCCGTCATCCAGAGACGGCCGGGCGCGATCCGTCATCCAGAGACGGCCGGGCGCGATCCGTCATCCAGAGACGGCCGGGCGCGATCCGTCATCCAGAGACGGCCGGGCGCGATTCCGTCCATCCAGAACGGCCGGGCGCGATCCGTCATCCAGAGACGGCCGGGCGCGATCCGTCATCCAGAGACGGCCGGGCGCGATCCGTCATCCAGAGACGGCCGGGCGCGATCCGTCATCAGAGACGGCCGGGCGCGATCCGTCATCCAGAGACGGCCGGGCGCGATCCGTCATCCAGAGACGGCCGGGCGCGATCCGTCATCCAGAGACGGCCGGGCGCGATCCGTCATCCAGAGACGGCCGGGCGCGATCCGTCATCCAGAGACGGCCGGGCGCGATCCGTCATCCAGAGACGGCCGGGCGCGATCCGTCATCCAGAGACGGCCGGGCGCGATCCGTCATCCGAGACGGCCGGGCGCGATCCGTCATCCAGAGACGGCCGGGCGCGATCCGTCATCCAGAGACGGCCGGGCGCGATCCGTCATCCAGAGACGGCCGGGCGCGATCCGTCATCCAGAGACGGCCGGGCGCGATCCGTCATCCAGAGACGGCCGGGCGCGATCCGTCATCCAGAGACGGCCGGGCGCGATCCGTCATCCAGAGACGGCCGGGCGCGATCCGTCATCCAGAGACGGCCGGGCGCGATCCGTCATCCAGAGACGGCCGGGCGCGATCCGTCATCCAGAGACGGCCGGGCGCGATCCGTCATCCAGAGACGGCCGGGCGCGATCCGTCATCCAGAGACGGCCGGGCGCGATCCGTCATCCAGAGACGGCCGGGCGCGATCCGTCATCCAGAGAAGGACGGGCGCGATCCGTCATCCAGAGACGGCCGGGCGCGATCCGTCATCCAGAGACGGCCGGGCGCGATCCGTCATCCAGAGACGGCCGGGCGCGATCCGTCATCCAGAGACGGCCGGGCGCGATCCGTCATCCAGAGACGGCCGGGCGCGATCCGTCATCCAGAAAAGGCCGGGCGCGATCCGTCATCCAGAAACGGCCGGGCGCGATCCGTCATCCAGAGACGGCCGGGCGCGATCCGTCATCCAGAGACGGCCGGAGCGATCCGTCATCCAGAGACGGACGGGCGCGATCCGTCATCCAGAGACGGCCGGGCGCGATCCGTCATCCAAGACGCCGGGCTCGATCCGTCATCCAGAGACGGCCGGGCGCGATCCGTCATCCAGAGACGGCCGGGCGCGATCCGTCATCCAGAAAGGCCGGGCGCGATCCGTCATCCAGAGACGGCCGGGCGCGATCCGTCATCCAGAGACGGCCGGGCGCGATCCGTCATCCAGAGACGGCCGGGCGCGATCCGTCATCCAGAGACGGACGGGCGCGATCCGTCATCCAGAGACGGCCGGGCGCGATCCGTCATCCAGGAGACGGCCGGGCGCGATCCGTCATCCAGAGACGGCCGGGCGCGATCCGTCATCCAGAGACGGCCGGGCGCGATCCGTCATCCAGAGACGGCCGGGCGCGATCCGTCATCCGAGACGGCCGGGCGCGATCCGTCATCCAGAGACGGCCGGGCGCGATCCGTCATCCAGAGACGGCCGGGCGCGATCCGTCATCCAGAACGGCCGGGCGCGATCCGTCATCCAGAGACGGCCGGGCGCGATCCGTCATCCAGAGACGGCCGGGCGCGATCCGTCATCCAGAGACGGCCGGGCGCGATCCGTCATCCAGAGACGGCCGGGCGCGATCCGTCATCCGGAGACGGCCGGGCGCGATCCGTCATCCAGAGACGGCCGGGCGCGATCCGTCATCCAGAGACGGCCGGGCGCGATCCGTCATCCAGAGACGGCCGGGCGCGATCCGTCATCCAGAGACGGCCGGGCGCGATCCGTCATCCAGAGACGGCCGGGGCGCGATCCGTCATCCAGAGACGGCCGGGCGCGATCCGTCATCCAGAGACGGCCGGGCGCGATCCGTCATCCAGAGACGGCCGGGCGCGATCCGTCATCCAGAAGGCGGCGCGATCCGTCATCCGAGACGGCCGGGCGCGATCCGTCATCCAGAGACGGCGGGCGCGATCCGTCATCCAGAGACGGCCGGGCGCGATCCGTCATCCAGAGACGGCCGGGCGCGATCCGTCATCCAGAGACGGCCGGGCGCGATCCGTCATCCAGAGACGGCCGGGCGCGATCCGTCATCCAGAGACGGCCGGGCGCGATCCGTCATCCAGAGACGGCCGGGCGCGATCCGTCATCCAGAGACGGCCGGGCGCGATCCGTCATCCAGAGACGGCCGGGCGCGATCCGTCATCCAGAGACGGCCGGGCGCGATCCGTCATCCAGAGACGGCCGGGCGCGATCCGTCATCCAGAGACGGCCGGGCGCGATCCGTCATCCAGAGACGGCCGGGCGCGATCCGTCATCCAGAGACGGCCGGCGCGATCCGTCATCCAGAGACGGCCGGGCGCGATCCGTCATCCAGAGACGGCCGGGCGCGATCCGTCATCCAGAGACGGCCGGGCGCGATCCGTCATCCAGAGACGGCCGGGCGCGATCCGTCATCCAGAGACGGCCCGGGCGCGATCCGTCATCCAGAGACGGCCGGGCGCGATCCGTCATCCAGAGACGGCCGGGCGCGATCCGTCATCCAGAGACGGCCGGGCGCGATCCGTCATCCAGAGACGGCCGGGCGCGATCCGTCATCCAGAGACGGCCGGGCGCGATCCGTCATCCAGAGACGGCCGGGCGCGATCCGTCATCCAGAGACGGCCGGGCGCGATCCGTCATCCAGAGACGGCCGGGCGCGATCCGTCATCCAGAGACGGCCGGGCGCGATCCGTCATCCAGAGACGGCCGGGCGCGATCCGTCATCCAGAGACGGCCGGGCGCGATCCGTCATCCAGAGACGGCCGGGCGCGATTCCGTCATCCAGAGACGGGCCGGGCGCGATCCGTCATCCAGAGACGGCCGGGCGCGATCCGTCATCCAGAGACGGCCGGGCGCGATCCGTCATCCAGAGACGGCCGGGCGCGATCCGTCATCCAGAGACGGCCGGGCGCGATCCGTCATCCAGAGACGGCCGGGGCGATCCGTCATCCAGAGACGGCCGGGCGCGATCCGTCATCCAGAGACGGCCGGGCGCGATCGTCATCCAGAGACGGCCGGGCGCGATCCGTCATCCAGAGACGGCCGGGCGCGATCCGTCATCAGAGACGGCCGGGCGCGATCCGTCATCCAGAGACGGCCGGGCGCGATCCGTCATCCAGAGACGGCCGGGCGCGATCCGTCATCCAGAGACGGCCGGGCGCGATCCGTCATCCAGAGACGGCCGGGCGCGATCCGTCATCCAGAGACGGCCGGGCGCGATCCGTCATCCAGAGACGGCCGGGCGCGATCCGTCATCCAGAGACGGCCGGGCGCGATCCGTCATCCAGAGACGGCCGGGCGCGATCCGTCATCCAGAGACGGCCGGGCGCGATCCGTCATCCAGAGACGGCCGGGGCGCGATCCGTCATCCAGAGACGGCCGGGCGCGATCCGTCATCCAGAGACGGGCCGGGCGCGATCCGTCATCCAGAGACGGCCGGGCGCGATCCGTCATCAGAGACGGCCGGGCGCGATCCGTCATCCAGAGACGGCCCGGGCGCGATCCGTCATCCAGAGACGGCCGGGCGCGATCCGTCATCCAGAGACGGCCGGGGCGCGATCCGTCATCCAGAGACGGCCGGCGCGATCCGTCATCCAGAGACGGCCGGGCGCGATCCGTCATCCAGAGACGGCCGGGCGCGATCCGTCATCCAGAGACGGCCGGGCGCGATCCGTCATCCAGAGACGGCCGGGCGCGATCCGTCATCCAGAGACGGCCGGGCGCGATCCGTCATCCAGAGACGGCCGGGCGCGATCCGTCATCCAGAGACGGCCGGGCGCGATCCGTCATCCAGAGACGGCCGGGCGCGATCCGATCATCCAGAGACGGCCGGGCGCGATCCGTCATCCAGAGACGGCCGGGCGCGATCCGTCATCCAGAGACGGCCGGGCGCGATCCGTCATCCAGAGACGGCCGGGCGCGATCCGTCATCCAGAGACGGCCGGGCGCGATCCGTCATCCAGAGACGGCCGGGCGCGATCCCGTCATCCAGAGACGGCCGGGCGCGATCCGTCATCCAGAGACGGCCCGGGCGCGATCCGTCATCCAGAGACGGCCGGGCGCGATCCGTCATCCAGAGACGGCCGGGCGCGATCCGTCATCCAGAGACGGCCGGAGCGCGATTCCGTCATCCAGAGACGGCCGGGCGCGATCCGTCATCCAGAGACGGCCGGGCGCGATCCGTCATCCAGAGACGGCCGGGCGCGATCCGTCATCCAGAGACGGCCGGGCGCGATCCGTCATCCAGAGACGGCCGGGGCGATCGTCATCCAGAGACGGCGGGCGCGATCCGTCATCCAGAGACGGCCGGGCGCGATCCGTCATCCAGAGACGGCCGGGCGCGATCCGTCATCCAAGAGACGGCCGGGCGCGATCCGTCATCCAGAGACGGCCGGGCGCGATCCGTCATCCAGAGACGGCCGGGCGCGATCCGTCATCCAGAGACGACGGGCGCGATCCGTCATCAGAGACGGCGGGCGCGATCCGTCATCCAGAGACGGCCGGGCGCGATCCGTCATCAGAGACGGCCGGGCGCGATCCGTCATCCAGAGACGGCCGGGCGCGATCCGTCATCCAGAGACGGCCGGGCGCGATCCGTCATCCAGAGACGGCCGGGCGCGATCCGTCATCCAGAGACGGCGGGCGCGATCCGTCATCCAGAGACGGCCGGGCGCGATCCGTCATCCAGAGACGGCGGGCGCGATCCGTCATCCAGAGACGGCCGGAGGGCGCGATCCGTCATCCAGAGACGCCGGGCGCGATCCGTCATCCAGAGACGGCCGGGCGCGATTCCGTCATCCAGAGGACGGCCGGGCGCGATCCGTCATCCAGAGACGGCCGGGCGCGATCCGTCATCCAGAGACGGCCGGGCGCGATCCGTCATCCAGAGACGGCGGGCGCGATCCGTCATCCAGAGACGGCCGGGCGCGATCCGTCATCCGAGACGGCCGGGCGCGATCCGTCATCCAGAGACGGCCGGCGCGAATCCGTCATCCAGAGGACGGCCGGGCGCGATCCGTCATCCAGAGACGGCCGGGCGCGATCCGTCATTCCAGAGACGGCCGGGCGCGATCCGTCATCCAGAGACGGCCGGGCGCGATCCGTCATCCAGAGACGGCCGGGCGCGATCCGTCATCCAGAGACGGCCGGGCGCGATCCGTCATCCAGAGACGGCCGGGCGCGATCCGTCATCCAGAGACGGCCGGGCGCGATCCGTCATCCAGAGACGGCCGGCGCGATCCGTCATCCAGAGGACGGCCGGGCGCGATCCGTCATCCAGAGACGGCCGGGCGCGATCGTCATCCAGAGACGGCCGGGCGCGATCCGTCATCCAGAGACGGCCGGGCGCGATCCGTCATCCAGAGACGGCCGGGGCGCGATCCGTCATCCAGAGACGGCCGGGCGCGATCCGTCATCCAGAGACGGCCGGGCGCGATCCGTCATCCAGAGACGGCCGGGCGCGATCCGTCATCCAGAGACGGCCGGGCGCGATCCGTCATCCAGAGACGGCCGGGCGCGATCCGTCATCCAGAGACGGCCGGGCGCGATCCGTCATCCAGAAGACCGGTCCCGGGCGCGATCCGTCATCCAGAGACGGCCAGGGCGCGATCCGTCATCCCAGAGGACGGCCGGCGCGATCCGTCATCCAGAGACGGCCGGGCGCGATCCGTCATCCAGAGACGGCCGGGCGCGATCCGTCATCCAGAGACGGACGGGACGCGCGATCCGTCATCCAGAGACGGCCGGGCGCGATCCGTCATCCAGAGACGGCCGGGCGCGATCCGTCATCCAGAGACGGCCGGGGCGCGATCCGTCATCCAGAGACGGCCGGGCGCGATCCGTCATCCAGGAGACGGGCCGGGCGCGATCCGTCATCCAGAGACGGCCGGGCGCGATCCGTCATCCAGAGACGGCCGGGCGCGATCCGTCATCCAGAGACGGCCGGGCGCGATCCGTCATCCAGAGACGGCCGGGCGCGATCCGTCATCCAGAGACGGCCGGGCGCGATCCGTCATCCAGAGACGGCCGGGCGCGATCCGTCATCCAGAGACGGCCGGGCGCGATCCGTCATCCAGAGGACGGCCGGGGCGCGATCCGTCATCCAGAGACGGCCGGGCGCGATCCGTCATCCAGAGACGGCCGGGCGCGATCCGTCATCCAGAGACGCCGGGCGCGATCCGTCATCCAGAGACGGCCGGGCGCGATCCGTCATCCAGAGACGGCCGGGCGCGATCCGTCATCCAGAGACGGCGGGGCGATCCGTCATCAGAGACGGCCGGGCGCGATCCGTCATCCAGAGACGGCGGGCGCGATCCGTCATCCAGAGACGGCGGGCGCGATCCGTCATCCAGAGACGGCCGGGCGCGATCCGTCATCCAGAGACGGCGGGCGCGATCCGTCATCCAGAGACGCGGCGCGATCGTCATCCAGAGACGCCGGGCGCGATCCGTCATCCAGAGACGGCCGGGCGCGATCCGTCATCCAGAGACGGCCGGGCGCGATCCGTCATCCAGAGACGCGGGCGCGATCCGTCATCCAGAGACGGCCGGGCGCGATCCGTCATCCAGAGACGGCCGGGCGCGATCCGTCATCCAGAGACGGCCGGGCGCGATCCGTCATCCAGAGACGGCCGGGCGCGATCCGTCATCCAGAGACGGCCGGGCGCGATCCGTCATCCAGAGACGGCCGGGCGCGATCCGTCATCCAGAGACGGCCGGGCGCGATCCGTCATCCAGAGGACGGCGGGCGCGATCCGTCATCCAGAGACGGCCGGGCGCGATCCGTCATCCAGAGACGGCCGGGCGCGATCCGTCATCCAGAGACGGCCGGGCGCGATCCGTCATCCAGAGACGGCCGGGCGCGATCCGTCATCCAGAGACGGCCGGGCGCGATCGTATCAAGCCCGGCCGTCATCAGAGACGGCCGGGCGCGATCCGTCATCCAGAGACGGCCGGGCGCGATCCGTCATCCAGAGACGGCCGGGCGCGATCCGTCATCCAGAGACGGCCGGGCGCGATCCGTCATCGAGAGACGGCCGGGGCGCGATCCGTCTTCCAGAGACGGCGGCGATCCGTCATCCAGAGGACGGCCGGGCGCGATCCGTCATCCAGAGACGGCCGGGCGCGATCCGTCATCCAGAGACCGGCCGGGCGCGATCCGTCATCCAGAGACGGCCGGGCGCGAATCCGTCATCCAGAGACGGCCGGGCGCGATCCGTCATCCAGAGACGGCGGGCGCGATCCGTCATCCAGAGACGGCCGGGCGCGATCCGTCATCCAGAGACGGCCGCGGGCGCGATCCGTCATCCAGAACGCGGCGCGATCGTCCTCCAGAGACGGCCGGCGCGATCCGTCATCCAGAGACGGCCGGCGCGCGATCCGTCATCCAGAGACGGCCGGGCGCGATCCGTCATCCAGAGACGGCCGGGCGCGATCCGTCATCCAGAGACGGCCGGGCGCGATCCGTCATCCAGAGACGGCCGGGCGCGATCCGTCATCCAGAGACGGCCGGCGCGATCCGTCATCCAGAGACGGCCGGGCGCGATCCGTCATCCAGAGACGGCGGGCGCGATCCGTCATCCAGAGACGGCCGGGCGCGATTCCGTCATCCAGAGACGGCCGGGCGCGATCCGTCATCCAGAGACGGCCGGGCGCGATCCGTCATCCAGAGACGGCCGGGCGCGATCCGTCATCCGAGACGGCCGGGCGCGATCCGTCATCCAGAAAGCGGGCGCGATCCGTCATCCAGAAGGCCGGGCGCGATCCGTCATCCAGAGACGGCCGGGCGCGATCCGTCATCCAGAGACGGCCGGGCGCGATCCGTCATCCAGAGACGGCCGGGCGCGGATCCGTCATCCAGAGACGGCCGGGCGCGATCCGTCATCCAGAAGACGGCCGGGCGCGATCCGTCATCCAGAGACGGCGGCCGGGCGCGATCCGTCATCCAGAGACGGCCGGGCGCGATCCGTCATCCAGAGACGGCCGGGCGCGATCCGTCATCCAGAGACGGCCGGGCGCGATCCGTCATCCAGAGACGGCCGGGCGCGATCCGTCATCCAGAGACGGCCGGGCGCGATCCGTCATCCAGAGACGGCCGGGCGCGATCCGTCATCCAGAGACGCCGGGCGCGATCCGTCATCCAGAGACGGCGGGCGCGATCCGTCATCCAGAGACGGCCGGGCGCGATCCGTCATCCAGAGACGGCCGGCGCGATTCCGTCAGATCCAGAGACGGCCGGCGCGATCCGTCATCAGAGACGGCCGGGCGCGATCCGTCATCCAGAGACGGCCGGGCGCGATCCGTCATCCAGAGACGGCCGGGGCGCGATCCGTCATCCAGAGACGGCCGGGCGCGATCCGTCATCCAGAGACGGCCCGGCGCGATCCGTCATCCAGAGAACGGCCGGGCGCGATCCGTCATCCAGAGACGGCCGGGCGCGATCCGTCATCCAGAGACGGCCGGGCGCGATCCGTCATCCAGAGGACGGGGCCGGGCGCGATCCGTCATCCAGAGACGGCCGGCGCGATCCGTCATCCAGAGACGGCCGGGCGCGATCCGTCAATCCAGAGACGGCCGGCTGCGATTCCGTTCATCCAGAGACGGCCGGGCGCGATCCGTCATCCAGAGACGGCCGGGCGCGATCCGTCATCCAGAGACGGCGGGCGCGATCCGTCATCCAGAGACGGCCGGGCGCGATCCGTCATCAAGAGACGGCCGGGCGCGATCCGTCATCCAAGACGGCCGGGCGCGATCCGTCATCCAGAGACGGCCGGGCGCGATCCGTCATCCAGAAAAGGCCGGGCGCGAATCCGTCATCCAGAGAACGGCCGGGCGCGATCCGTCATCCAGAGACGGCCGGGCGCGATCCGTCATCAGAGACGGCCGGGCGCGATCCGTCATCCAGAGACGGGGACGGGCG
>JAXIVJ010007408.1:0-55000 GCA_036785665.1 Chirona hameri | reverse complement strand
ATTGACCCGAAAATAGTACAATCATATGTGCCCCGTCTTGCCGCATCGAACGGTGCCACCCGCGTCGAAATCGGCCCGGTCGTTTGGGCTCCACGTGCCAATATCCTCCGTCGGACACACACACACACAAACAAGCTCCTCCCACTTTCCGAGCGACGGCCCGGTGGAAATCTTCGAACTCAGAAAAAAAACATGTAAACATGTTTGTCTTATTTCTACGATTTTGAACTAGAGGCCGGCAATGCGATCGGGGCATTGCCTTGGGGTCAAAATCGTAATTTTGTTTTACCCCTGGAGGGTTTCTTTTGCCCCCCTCAGGATCTCCGCTTTATCGCGTACGTGACCTGAGAGTAGCAAGTCTGTGTCACCAACCGTGTGACCTGAGGAGGCGAAACATTACAAAAATGTTGGCGCCCATTTTTTGGCACTTGGCACGTGCCACGTTCCATTGATTGACCTGAAAATGGTACCATCATCTGCCGCCGTTTTGCCGCATCGAACGGTGCCACCCACGTCGAAATGGGCCCAGCCGTTTGGGCTCCACGTGCTAATATACTCCGTTGGACAGACACACACATACAAACAAGCTCCTCCTACTTCCCGAGCGACGCCCCAGTGAAAATCTTCGAACTCTGAAAAACATGTAAACATGTTTCTCTTCTTTCTACGATTTTGAAATACAATTTTGAGGCGCTTCAAAACTTTTCGTGGGAGCCCAGTAATTTCCCCATTTTTTTGTATCTCGTTTAGAACATATTCTTGGAATCATTGCATGGTGCATACTGCATATTCTCTTTGGTGTCCGACGTCCGTTGCTTATACATATATCGGCACCATACGTCTTGCATGACGACATCAAAAAACTGTTATCCTCTAGATTTAAATTGCTATGCATGATAGAGCAATTTAGGAATCCGATGGCCTTTGATCGTTTAGCAATAGCATATCGTGCTCTCCTAGCCCAATGAGATGGTGGGGCACACAGCCGCAGGGTTCAGCCCTGAGCCCACGCATGTAGACAGTGCCAAGGAATTATAAAAAGCCGCGGTAATCTAGCCCAAGGCTCATGGAGCGTACAGGCTACAGCCGACATTCTGCGTTAGTTCTGCGCTGCCAAGGCTGCTTTTTGAGGGTAATACAGGGAACCACTAGTACAGTGAGATCGCAGGACTTGGCACAGACATGACATTCATACGCTGGATGACGCAGGAGCGTTCTCATGGAATATGCCTCCTCTGGTGCCTGTATCGCCCACCGTTTCAGGCCGGGATCATTCCGGCTATAAACTAGAGGCCGGCAATGCGATCGGGGAATTGCCTTGGGGTCAAAATCGTAATTTGGTTTTACCCCCTGCAGGGTCTATTTTGCCCCCTCAGGATCGGCAGCCATTAATGGATTTTGGACCGCTGTATCGCGCACGTGACCTGCGAGTATCAAGTCTGTGTCACCAACCGTGTGACCTGAGGAGGCAAAAAAGAAAACAAATGTTGGCGCCCACTTTTTGGCATTTGTCACGTGCCACGTGCCATCGATTGACCCGACAATGGTACCATCATCTGTCCGCCGGTTTGCCGCATCGAACGGTGCCACTCGCGTCGAAATCAGCCCAGCCGTTTGGGCTCCACGTGCCAATATTCTCCGTTGGACACACACACACACACACACACACACACACACACACACACACACACACACACACACACACACACACACACACACACACACACACACACACACACACACACACACACACACACACACACACACACACACACACACACACACACACACACACACACACACACACACACACACACACACACACACACACACACACACACACACACACACACACACACACACACACACACACACACACACACACACACACACACACACACACACACACACACACACACACACACACACACACACACACACACACACACACACACACACACACACACACACACACACACACACACACACACACACACACACACACACACACACACACACACACACACACACACACACACACACACACACACACACACACACACACACACACACACACACACACACACACACACACACACACACACACACACACACACACACACACACACACACACACACACACACACACACACACACACACACACACACACACACACACACACACACACACACACACACACACACACACACACACACACACACACACACACACACACACACACACACACACACACACACACACACACACACACACACACACGCACACAAACAAGCTCCTCCCACTTTCCGAGCGATGACCCGGTGGAAATCTTCGAACTCTGAAAAACATGAAAACATGTTTCTCATTCTACGATTTTGAATTAATCTGTAAACTTAATGGAAATAATGACCTTTTTCCACCAAAATGGAGTTAGCACTTGAAATCGCCAGACGAGACCAAAATATATTGTAAATTCATCACATTTTGCATGAAAACTTTCCTACCGAAAGATATTTCAAGTTAAAGTTGATAAGCGTTCCACACTTTTAACGACCAGTACTTGCAAGTACTTTTGGTCCTCATCAAACTGCGGGCTTTTCCCGTATTATTTTTTACGCAATGGAGTGGAAAATATATTGTGCGTTCTGCTTGTTGTGATTATATGCCCGGCGATCTTCTGAAACTAACAGCGATTGGAAAAAGTGGCAATAAAATCGGAAGCTCATCGATGCATATCAACGGCGGCATAGTTAGTGGTTGCGACCCTCAATTTGTGAAAATCGATTCATTTGTTTTCAACATTAGGAGTATTGTATAATTTGTCTGTGGCTGTATATAACACTATGCTTTATATTATCATGAAAAATAATAATTTTTCCCCAAGAAACTAACAAACAATAACACACAACTGGCAATTAAATCGGAAGCTCATCGATGCACATCGACGGCGACCTATTTAGCGTCGGCGATTTGTTTACAAAGTCATTGTCATGCTTCTCGGCGCACTTAACCATTGTGGCGAGTTGTTCCTGATTAGTATTAGTATATTACTAATACTAATCAGGAACTAATATTACTATTAGTATTAGTATATTCCTGATTAGTATTAGATTATTGGATCCATCAAGGCTGTGGCGACCGTCAAGCGGTTCTCCATGTTCATGTCGCGGCTCCCGCCGGGTACAGGCGAGGACGCTGTCAGCTCCTACGTTCTCGAGCAATCTGGTGCGGATGATGTGACGGCGGAGAAGCTGCCGACCCGTTTCGACAGCTACGAGTCGTATCGCCTAGACGTCATCAACCCGTCTGCAAAGGTGAACCTGCTTGACCCACAGCTATGGGCTCAAGGACTGGTCGTCCGGCGCTTCTTCCAGAAACGTCGGACTGTGGGGTCCGCCGTTGGGGGGCATACGCGTGAGTCGGGCAGAAACGCATGATTGATTCGCTTCTTGTAACTCGAATGTGTATTCTTATATTCATCATGCTCCAAATTAGTACGTACAACTGCCAGTCGTCTAAGCGTAATGCTGGCGGAATTCACAAGTTGTGTGAAAGCTCGGATATAGTTTTCTTGCAGGAGCACTGGCTTTTCCCTTCTGATGTTGCTTCACTAAATAATATTCACAGCGATTTTATTTATTTCGGCCTTTCGTCGATTGATCCGTCGGCCGGTCTGATGAGGGGAAGACCGTTCGGTGGAGTTGCCGTGATGTGGCGTAATGCTCTTGCTTCTCGCGTTAAGCCCATTACTTATGACGATGATCGCATTGTAGGCTTAGAATGCAACCTAGGTGGCACTAAAATTATTTTTATTGGAGTATACTTGCCCTATAGTACACACCTGAATTTTGACAGATATGTATATTACTTGGCCAAACTAAAAACCATAATTGACGACTTTGACTCGCCGTATGTGTGTGTGCTGGGTGACTTTAACGCGGACATAGTGAAAGCGACTGAGTTTGGTAAAGAGCTTGCGTCATTTTGTAATGATTCCCAGTTATCCATTGCAGATGTCATGCATCTCCCTGGTAATTCCACGACACATGTTAATGACGGACATGGCACGGAGTCATGGCTCGACCATATCGTCTGTACTAAAGGCTTCCTTGAAGTTATCAGTGATATTGGCATTGATCAAGCTATTTTTAGTTCTGATCATTTTCCCGTATTCATCAAAATTGAAATTCAGGGTTCTGATCTTAATTCTGATATTTCTGATGCGGGAATGGATGAGAGGTGGGTCGTCGATTGGGCTTCATTGGGACCAGACGACCTCCAGGTGTACGCCTCTGCTGTAGAAGATAGTTTGGGCCAAATTGATGTACCGTATGAATTAATGCATTGTGGTGCTTGCTCCAGACTTGATCACTGTAGTGTTATTAATGCATATTACAAACACGTAATTACATGCCAAGAAGAGCCTCTGAGGCGACAATATCGAAAAATTAGGTTGCAAAACAAGACGGAATATTCCTGGCTGGAATGAATTTGTTCAGGACAGTCATATTCTTCTTTGTGATGTTTATGCATTATGGGCACTAGTGGGCAAACCCCGGGATGGATATATTTATCGTCAATAGAGATGCAAAAATTTCCCAAAAAACAGGAACCGGCCCCGCACCGCCACCACTCATACATGAGTTGGGACCGACATCAAGGCCGGCCACATGTGGCAGCACCCGCCAGGCCCGGCACGCTGCAGCTAGGAATCTGCATGTATACTTCATTCTACACTTAAAATCTTTTAGCAGGAAAATTTATAGTTTGCAATGTGCATTTTGCACCATTTTAACACACACCACATTGAAACACCAATGGATAATGGATATATATGGACCATGGAGTAAAGAAATCCCACACAAGTCAGAACTTGAGATAAATAATCAACATCAGACTAACAAGAAAGTCGAACAGGTCAAGGTGAGTAGACTTCTTTCATCTTTGGTGGTTTGCAAAAATAAAAACAAAAACAAGACGCATGATAGATATATAGATCATGCAAGTCCAAACGAGCAGCTTAAAAGTATGTAATAAGTATGCATTCATCACTCAACATCACACAATGCAATGTTTGGGTTGTAATTGTAATAGCTTCTACAAACAATGTTGAGGTACTACAACCTACTTACTTATTTGATCAATGTTGACATGGACTAGTAAATAATAAATATACTTCACAGGATAATGGGGAAAAGGCAAGTTTTCCTGGACATTTAAGTATGACAAACGTACTAAAAACATTGGGAGACAATCATATCTTGAATGATAAAAGTAAAATAATCAACTTGTTTCAAATTACAGAGTATCCTCGGTTTTCTCACTATCCAAGCCAAGATATCTATAACTAACAACCAAGCCAGTCACACACAGAAACACTCTTATACGGCCTTGGCACATATTTATACAGCCTTGGGCAGTGGGCACAGATAAACAAAGCTTGAGCTACTTCACTGCCAAGGCCAAGGCCGTACAACTGCCTTGGTACAACTTCACACGTCCGTCAAGCTAGCAGCAGATTCATATTCACGAATCTGCTGCTGCCAGACAGACATTCGCCGGGCTCGAATATACTGCTACTGGCAGCAGATTCGGCGAATGTCTGTCAGCTGGCAGCATATTCGTGAACAACTTCCGCGGCCTTTTTGGCGCATCTTAGACGCGAGCAGCAGATTCAGATATTCGCCGGGCTCGAATATACTGCTACCAGCAGCAGATTCGGCGAATGTCTGTCAGCTGGCAGCATATTCGTGAACAACTTCCGCGGCATTTTTCGCGCATCATCTGAACGCTAGCAGCAGATTCGCAACGTGATGTGTTTGAGTTGAGTTGTTCGGTGAGAGATGGGTACCTTCTAGGTAAGTAGGTATTGATCGACGTATTACTGACTTGAAGCAGTCAGTGAGTGGCACCTCTAACCTCCTCCTACTTGCCTAGAAGGTACCCATCTTTCACCGAACAACTCAACTCAAACACATCACGTTGCGAATCTGCTGCTGGCGCTCAGATGATGCGCGAAAAATGCCGCGGAAGTTGTTCACGAATATGCTGCCAGCTGACAGACATTCGCCGAATCTGCTGCTGGTAGCAGTATATTCGAGCCCGGCGAATATCTGAATCTGCTGCTCGCGTCTAAGATGCGCCAAAAAGGCCGCGGAAGTTGTTCACGAATATGCTGCCAGCTGACAGACATTCGCCGAATCTGCTGCCAGTAGCAGTATATTCGAGCCCGGCGAATGTCTGTCTGGCAGCAGCAGATTCGCGAATATGAATCTGCTGCCAGCTTGACGGACATCAACTTCACTGCTGTGCGTAATGGCGGCTGAAGTATTTGACAATTGTGAAGCGTTGAGCTCAAAACGGCGCAGACAATTAATCCCGTCACCGAAATCACTAACTTTATCACCATATAAAACTTAAAATCACCAAAATGAAAATGTCAACATATTGCGGATTCGGCAGATGGACTTCTTTAAAATATTTAAACATCAACTGACACCAAGGGTTAAGATTTGATACTACAGCTTATTTTCGAATACGAACATGAACAATTGTCTTCACACAATTCTGAGGCGTCGCGATTCTGAGGTGTGAAGTTGTGAATATCTGTCAAAGTGACACATTCGCGAATATCGATCTACTGCTTAATTGACACACGTGATTCTTTTACGGTCCAGTCCTGGCGAATTCGTCGCAAATGTGACTCATCAAAACACATTGTTTGGAAATTGGGTTGAATGTGTTGTTGGGTAGTGTCACACGTAATTATGCAAGGTCATATATACATTATGGAGCTATTGCGATAAGAAGTTGAAGTGGAACTAGACAGGTTTGCATTCTGGGATAGGTCTTGGCCACTTAAGATTTCTTTGCAAAATGTTTTTTGTTTGTGTTTTGCAGTCTTTCCACCTTTATAATTGTAATTACATAAAATACAATATTTGTTCACTACCAAAACTACAAATGATATGACTTGAATATGTCCTTTCTCATGTGGAACTAATAGTAAATATGTATCAATAAATATTCTCAGTAATATGTATTTACAATAGTATTAACAATAATTATTATCATATATGTGGGTGGTTTTGTTCCATAGGTACTTATTTGTTATACAAAATAATTTGGGGTGACCTGGGGCAATGGGATGACTAAATATAATATTGTATGCCACCCCACCTAGTTACTAGTGATGACAGTGGAATATGATTTGGAGTAGTTGTTTCTGTTTGACTGCACTCGACTCTCGCACTGCTGCAGTGACTGAGCTGATGAATTGATCATGAATTGACCCTGTAGTTTGATTTATTAAGTTTCACTGGTGTGTCCACTCCTTGCTAGGTCGTACTAGTTATCACTTAATTTGTAAACTGTGACATTGTTATGTGTTATGCTGGTGTTTTACTGTTAACTGTTGTATATTTTTTTTCTCAATTTATCATGATCTTTAAGCATGTATGTTCTGACTTCTGCCAATATTTATTTCTATTTAATTAGTTTTTTTAAATTGATAACTTGTGCTGAGCCCGGCATGAGACCGGCAAGCCTGAGTTCAGACACAGCTTCAGGCACGCCGGGCCTGAATTTGGGCCCAGCGCCGGCTCCGTGGTCCTGAAATTTGCGTCTCTAATCGTCAACTACGCTTAGCGCGGTCACGGTTTAAATATGCATTACGCTATTGCTTGCGCCATGAAAAGGAATTGAGGGCTAAGTCTCTGGCTGACAAACTTGTTAAAAATCCTTACAGTATGGCTGCATTCTGGAAAGAGGTGAAAAGGCTGAATAGCAGCCCGCCTCTCGCTCCATCGATTAACGGCATCTCGGGTGAGGGAAATATTGCTGACATGTGGAGGGATCATTTCTCAGACATTTTGAATAGTGTGAGAAATACAGAATGTAAAGAATTTGTTCTACAGCTATTCTCAACAGTAAGCCATGAATTTGCATGTATGTATGTCCCTGAAGTTGCTAAGTCTATTGCTGAATTATCATCGGGTGGTTCTTGCGGTAACGACCGGCTCAGTGCTGAGCACTTTAAATTTGCTGGTGTTTCCTGTGCAACGCATTTGTCCTTATGTTTCACGATGATGGCTAAACATAGCTATGTACCGCATTCATTTGCGAAGGTTGTATTGACACCTATTGTAAAAGACAAAACTGGTAAATTAACTGAGAAAGATAACTACCGGCCAATTGCCGTGGCAAGTGTCAGCTCCAAAATTTTGGAAAGGACCATTTTGAACCGCTCTTATGCACATCTTCACACGGGTCATCATCAGTTTGGTTTCAAAGAGAATCACTCTACTGATATGGCCATCTATGCGCTGAAAGAGATACCAGACTATTATTTGCGTAATAGCAGTCCGGTCTTCTTATGCTTCCTCGACGCACGTAAGGCGTTCGACCGGGTAAATCACTGGAAACTTTTTGTAAAGTTGCTTGATAGGGGTATGGACACTCATTTGGTGAAATTGCTTTGTTCCTGGTACGAGTCACAACAATTTCATGTTCTTTGGGGTAACGCCTTGTCGGAAGGATTTTCTGTCTCCAATGGTGTTAGACAGGGTGGCATTCTATCACCCTTTTTGTTTAATGTGTACACTGATGGATTATCTACTCTTCTCGACCAAAGTGGTTTTGGATGTCACTGCCAGGGTAGTGTAAATCACTTGTACTATGCCGACGATATGGTCCTCCTTTCTCCGACCCCATTTGGTCTGCAACAAATGTTGAATATTTGTGCAGATTATGCAAAAGATCATGACATTCTGTTTAATACTAAAAAAAACGTTTGCATGGTCATGCTCGCTAGGAAATTTTGTAACATGATTCTTCCTCGGATCACACTATGTGGTTATGCACTAAATTTTGTTGATGATTATAAATATCTTGGCTATCGAATTTCCAACACATATACCAGAGCCGATGACTCGGAAATTCGTCAACAATATCGAGCATTATGTTGCAGGGCCAACTCACTCAGCCGCAAATTCGCTATGTGCACGTACTCGGTAAAGAGATATTTGTACAATACCTATTGCTCGAACGTCAGTTGCATGCATCTGTGGCATTCGTTTCATATGTCTGATCTAAAGAAATTCAAGGTGTGCTTCAACAACGCTGCTAGAATGTTCTTTGGCTACGATAGGTTTTGCAGTGCCTCCAATATGTTCGTGCAAGAGCGCATCTCTGGTTATGATGCGATGTACCGCAAATCAGTGTGGAACTTTGTGTCGCGTATGATGAAATCGGATAATCGTATGTCATCGTTGTTTCATAGTGACTTGGCCTGCACTTCCTCGCTTAGGCAAGTATGGTCAAAGGCGTTGTATGGCTGTTGAGTGTTCAACTTGAGTGTTGAACTTGAGTGTTATACAACACTGTGTGTTGTGTTGTAAGCTGCTGAGTGTTGTAAGCTATTTTTTTGCCCTCTCTCTTTCTTTTCTATGGACCTAGAGTCTGCCAATACAGGAATCTCTCTATACCCAAGTCCCGTAGCAGGCTTTGCTAATGACGTCACTGGTGCCATTCTTGTGTAGCATTGCAAAATATATCTGATTTTGAGTTGAAAGCTAATTAAAGACTTATTCAAATTATTGTTAAGTTTGAATTTTCTTGTTAATCATTATTAAAGGTATTTTATCACTGTATTTCATAGTAGTTGACACTTCAGAAACTTGTGACATAATAATATTGTATCCAATATGCATTTCCCTCACCTTTTGCTATTGTGGCACAGTGCCGAGTGCTTTGCGAACACTAGCTTGCCTGGGGTTCAATTCATTCCGCCCTTATTTTATTCGAGTTGGTATAGTTTGCATGTTGTTGTTATTCATGACTTATACTGATAGTCAGTCATGCATCACGGATGCTTCACGGATTGCTTCACGGATCAGAGCGCTGCTCGAACGCACGCTAGTAGCGCTAGTAGCGCTTTCGTTCTCCATGGCAACCAGGCGTGAGCCAATGAAAAGCCAGAACGTATTCCCTTTCTGGCTTTTGATTGGCTGACGCCTGGTTGCCATGGAGAACGAAAGCGCTACTAGCGCTACTAGCGTGTGTCCGAGCAGCGCTCAGTTTGATCGGAAACGTCACTGAGCCTCCAAAAAGGCCGCACTCGATGTAAACAATGGTAGGGAAGGACGAATTTGTCAATGACCTTCATGAAGTACACAAGGTACTTGTTTTGTATTTTTTCCAAACTTACAACTTTGAATTTGGGAATAATTTTATTGAATTCTTAAATTTAAATAAAATAATTCTTTTTTTTAAACTATTAGAAAACCATTTATCACCATTATATAACCATATTAGCCATTATTTAGAAAACCATAACGGTAGCCTAAGAAATTGTTGCTAACAAAATCAAAAGGTCATTATTTCCCTTTAATTCATAAATTAAGATATAAACTATACAAATAACACAAAATCATAAAATTTGTAGGGCATTTTATTCCAATGATATTGAGAAACAACACAGGTGTGTTGTAATTTTGGCATTGCGGGTTAGGTTTGTAATATTTTCTAAGGGCGGATCCATAACAGTTGGTTTGGGAGGGTGCTAAACCCCAAAACATAGCTTAAACCCCAAAACATAGCTTAAACACAGTCTCGCACAGCTTAAACCCATCGGCTTTCGATTCCGAATGCATTAGGTAATAGCTGGTTTACAACAAAATTTCCTAACATTATTTAGAACTTCTCTTGACTTTAAACGAAGTGTTTTGTTGTATGCTTCACATCTGATTCACCGCGCGACCTACGTGCATCGCCGGCTGTTCTGAGGCGGGGCGTGGTCGGAGCGGTACCACTCGGGCCGGTGCCGGCAGTGAGCGGGGGTGAGAACGGGCTGGCAGCTATTGTTGGCTGCTGGCCAGCACGCCAGCCAGCCCAGCCAGCCAGCCCAGCCAGCCCAGCCAGCCCAGCCAGCCCAGCCAGCCCAGCCAGCCCAGCCAGCCAGCCAGCCAGCCAGCCAGTCCGCCAGCCAGTCCGCCAGTCCGCCAGTCCGCCAGTCCGCCAGCACGCCAGCACGCCAGCACGCCAGCCGGACGGACGGACGGACGGACGGACGGACGGACGGACGGACGGACGGACGGACGGACGGACGGACGGACGGACGGACGGACGGACGGACGGACGGACGGACGGACGGACGGACGGACGGACGGACGGACAGACGGACGGGCGGACGGACGGAGAGCGTCGAGCGTCATGACACGTTTCGTCGCGCAGAAATGGGCAGGCCTCGAGATGAAACAGCCACTTGTCCACAGTCCTGCAGACAGTTATTTTCAGGCGCGGTAGAATTAGCCAGTCCGTGAATAGCAGAGTAGCGTGCCAGACAGGTACGGTGATGGATCGAGGTTGAAAGATGACATGCTTCGCGTCTGAAAAATGTGTGTTCTTGCATGCGGCTTACGGATGTGATTTCTTGTAAGACTGCTGTTTTATAGGCGGGTTCCTGTAGACGCATTTTAAAGTTTGTTTGTGTTTGTAGATGCTCATTCAACTTGCATTCCAGTTTCTTGCAACATGTCTTCACCCCCTTCATCAATGCGGCTTGCGATTTTTTCCTTGGCTTTCAGTTTTCGTTGATTCTAGCTGAAACTAACATTTCGGAAACACTGGATACTGCAATGGATACTGCATACATGCGTAAACGTGGATATAAGTGGACAAACTGTAGGTCATTTGCAGTGCAATCTGAATAGTAATTTAACTCGTCGGTTGGTCTTCTTCATGCACTCAACAGCATAGAGGAAAAATGACCAATCGTTTTAGAATGGCAAATGCTCGTAAAATAATACGCTTATGAGTATTTAGTATAACAAATGTATAATACCAATGAATAGTCAACTGCTGAATTTCAACGTATGTTAGCGCAACTATACATATTTACTCAGTCAAGTTCTTATATTAACCCGAGGAGGCAGAATGGCTTATGATGGCTATGGGCTGTGGTAGTAATTTGCCTGTACACTGCGTACACTGCAGCGCGGCGCTGGGGTCTCCAACCGAACGCGAGGTACTGTGGGGGGGGGGGGATTTACCCCCCCCCCCCTCCTCGTATCTTCTGAACCAATGACTGCAGCGAGACACGCAAGACGGCGATCGAAAGCTCTCAATGAGACGAATCTAACGTGTACTCGACATTCCGATAATAAGGTCACATGTCATGTCACGGTCAGGTCAAAGGTCAAAATTGTGATATTTGAGTTGTTGGGCCATACTTTCCATCCAAAGCCTTAGATTCAGACTATTATCGCGTAAAGTGCTTCCAAAGGTATACTGCATCTCCTGCATTAAGTAAAAGTGAAATTGTAAGCAAAGGTCAAGGTCAAGATCAGGTCACAAAAGGTCACTGTTTGCAAGAGGTCTACGAAAGTCATGCGACACATGTCTGATGGGTTATTTTACACGTGCAATTCGATAGTAGCAGCCATTTTCACAACCTGACACCATAAAAGGTCAAGGTCAGGTCATAAAAGGTCAAAATTTGACATTAATTCATCTAAATCAACCAGGCATGTTGCTAGACCAATTTTGTCTCAGAAATACAGCAATGGCATTTATTTGTCTGTATCTGGTCAATAAAAGACAAAAAACGTAACTTCAAAGATGACGTCATGAGTTACTTATACTTAGGGAACCATAAGTCAGTCAAAAATAAAGATATTGCTTTGAAATTGGGTTTGGGTATCGTGCATACTTGGTTCTCACACAAATATTCCGGCTTTTTTAATATCTTGACAAATTTCGATTTTGTGAAAAATTTCTGGAAAATCCGTTTTTTTATTATTTGTAGGGGTCAAAAACCCAGCATTTTGCAACTCCGAGATAGCCATTTTAAATAGAATGCCATTGCTTTTTTGACGTTTTTCGTTTGCAATTTTATTTTAAACGCTATTTCTACGATTTGTCAAACATTTATAGTTTTTCCACCACAAATGGCATGACATAACGTCATTAAAACGTCATTATCTCCCAAAGTACTGTATGACTTTCAGTGAAATTTCGTAAGACGTAGAATTGATGCAGCATAAGGTACTCACAATTTGACGTCGCTATTTGTCATAGTTTTCATGTTATTGAGAAAATACGGGGGTAAATTTACCCCCCCCCCCCCCCAGCGCCGCGTGGGTTAACTGAAGTGTGACGCTGATACTTGAAAGTGAGCGAAGTCATCTTTGGCATAGCTGTGGCGCGGGTCTACGGTGTGTATAAAGAGGCGTGACGTGACGTGTGACGTGACGTGTGACGTGACGTGTGACGTGACGTGTGACGTGACGTGTGACGTGACGTGTGACGTGACGTGTGACGTGACGTGTGACGTGACGTGTGACGTGACGTGTGACGTGACGTGTGACGTGACGTGTGACGTGTGACGTGACGTGTGACGTGACGTGTGACGTGACGTGTGACGTGACGTGTGACGTGACGTGTGACGTGACGTGTGACGTGACGTGTGACGTGACGGGTGGTGTGACGTGTGACGTGACGTGACACGTGACGTGAAGGTGCGAGATAAACCAAACCTATCTTATATACTGACAAGATCAGACCAGGAGTGATTTGAATTATTGTCGGGTTGCGAACTCCGCAGATATCCGCAGATCTCCGATCTCACATCAATCTCTGCAGCGACATCAAATGTGACGTGACGCCATTTTTTGCTTCGTACTGGAACCTCTTCAGGCAAAATTCACTCTGACGTGACTTCACGTGACGCTATGATTTCGAGCCCAAGAACAGAACAGACTTGTGAGTTGTGACGTAGCGTAACGCGGACGTGTGATTTAAAGCCTCTCTGGACGTGACGTGACGTGACGTGACGTAATACTAATATTTGTAGCTCAGCCGGGACGCGCAGCATGCCATCACGGTCAGTCACACGGGAGCCGAGGTGAGAGAGGTGCCACGACTGGCTGTGGGCCAGGCAGGGGCGTAGCCAGACCTTCGGCAAGGGAAGGGGCACGGCATCCCCAGGGGCCGACTCCCCAAAACGGCGCCAAATGGTATCTCCTCGGATATAGGCATCTATATTTTGCAGGGCCCCTAAATGGTCGCAAAAAAAACGTCGGACAGACCCATGCTGAACAGACCCTATGCGTAGATTGACTGATAAGTACGTAGTCTGATACAAAATAATGTTCGGCAACTGACTCCCTTTGGCACCCTGTGAAGTATTAACACGCGCACCGACGTGGGGTGGCGGATATCCACCCACCTGAGGTTTTCGTAAATATGGGGAAAACGGCGACGCGCAGCGCCGCCAAACTTGGCATAGCTATTTGGGCATCAATTACCCACATTGTGTGTATTTTTTTTGGTATCTCGAGTCATCTCAGGTCAGGCCAACAGGTCATGTTAAGCGATACCACCTTCAAGCAAGTTGTTGAAAGTTTGTTGTGGCAAAGCCACAGTGATTGACCGAGCGGTTTCAAACTCAAAGGACTTAATTATGCCATAAGTACCTACAATTCGTCTATCTCGAATTTATAATATCGGTGACCTAAGGTCAGATCGATTTCGTGACCTCATCATTATAAGTCAATGGATAGAACAGGGGCGCAGCCAGACTTTCGGCAGGGGGAGGGGGCGGCACGGCATCCCCAGGCTCCTCCTCGGTCAAAGCCTCTCCCCACAAAAAAAAACAATGGCGCGAAATGGTATCTCCTCGGATTTAGGCCACTATATTTTGCTTAGCCCTTAAATGGTCGCAAAAAAACGTCGGACAGGCCCATGTCGAACAAAACTATGTGTAGAATGACTGATAAGTTCTTAGTCTGATCCGAAATAATTTGCGGCAACTGTTGGCACCATGATGTGAAGTATTAACACGCGCACCGACGTGGGGGCGGATATCCGCCCACTGAAGTTTTCGTAAATACTGGAAAACGGCGGTGCGCAGCGCCGCCAAACTTGGCATAGCTGTTTGGTGATTTATCACCCACATTGTGTCCAATTTTGTTTTATCTCGAGTCATCTCAGGTCAGGTCAACAGGTCACGTTAAATGATCCCACCCCCAAGCAAGTTTTTGAAAGTTTGAGGTCGTGCCAAAGTGATCGACCGAGCGGTTTGAAACTCACTTAGGTCATAAACATTCAATTAGGTCATAAGTACCTACAATTCGTATATCCCGAACTTTCAACATCGGTGACCAGCTCGATTTTGTGACCTTCCATTATAAGTAAATGGAGAAAATGAAAACACGTAGAAATCCACAGAAAACGCTTAAATTGTACCAGTTTTCACCAGATACACCATTCTTGTGCTAAATGCAAAGACCCAAATCACATTTTTGTTTTGTGACCTCTACGAGGTCAATTCAAGTGACCCAAGAGGTCACGTGTGTTTTTTATTCAATAACTTTGTGCCAAATGAAGGTAGAGTAATGGAGTTCTCAACATTGTGTTTCGCTCGTCGAGACACGTTGATTGATGTACAATTTGAACTGGATCTGACCTTGACCTGAGCACAGGACAGGTCAACTTTCGAATATGACCTAACTAGGTCATGATCACAGGATATACCATTCGATACGTCTCGACAGAGAAACACAATGGTGAAAACTGTAGGTATCACTTTATCATGCGTATCTCAAAAGTTATTCCCTAAAAACAATTCCGCGATTTTTAGAATGTTTAACGTTCGATGGCATTCCCTGAGCTAGCTATTGACCCGAGATCAAATCTGATGAAGTCATTGACAACAGTGACAGCAGTGACAACAAATTACATTATCTTTCGGACGTTTTTTTTCGCGCTCTTTTCGTTCTCGAGATATAAGCGGTTTTTGGTAAGTACACCCATATATGGCCTAAATTGTACCTTTTTTAACCTCTGGTGACCTCAATGACCTAAATGACCTGACCTAAAAAATAACTTAGCACTTTCATTAGACCTTGTTTCGAGCTATCTCACGTGTTTCTGTTTGTCGCTATACGTTGCATGGTTTTTGAAATCTTAGAGGGGCGGGTACCCCCCCCCCCCCGTCGGTTCGTACTTGGTGCTGACCCCATCGGTGCGTGGGTCAACCATCTTAGATGCACCTACAAGGCACCTTGAAGGTCCCAGCAGCAACACAATCAATAAGAGGCAACGCGAAACGTCCGGGCCTCAACATTTTACGTTGTCCAGATTGCTCACTTCTGTGAAATATTACATTGGAAACACATAAATTCGAGGTAATTCACAGTCGTAATGTGTAGACTATGGAGTGTGGAGGCGCTTTACGCGTAAGTTTGGAAAGACAACTTCAGAAAATAGCAACGTATAAAACTGCAGTTGAAAATGTTGAGCGCTCACGGGCTTTTCAAGTAGCTTGTTTTAGTTTATGGCCACTGGCAGATCAAACAGGGAGGGGGGGGGGGGACTAAGATGACATGCCCCAAACCGCTAAAAATCGGCCGAAATTTGATACATTTTCTGATTTTAAAAGACAAATTAACCCGCGCCCCGCTGGGGTATTCAGCCGAACACGCCCCCGCTGGGGGGCAGATACTGCCCCCTCGTTATCTTCCGAACCAATAACCGCAGCGAGCAGGGCTGGGAAACCCTAGCTGTGTGTCACCGTTGGGATTCTGAAGCTACAAGTTTGTCACCAGTTTTTTTTCTTCTACAAATTTGCTAATTTTTCCAAGACAAAACATATAGTACTGACAGACATAGGAATAAGGTTTTAAAATATTGGCTTTGTGAACTAAGTTGCTGCTTTTGCAATGCTGCCGCCTGCCACACAGTACTATGACATCATAATGTGCTGCCATATTGTGCACCAGCAGGCAAATATGTTCCTTAGTCAAAGATTGCCAAAAATAACACATTTTAACATATTGAAAATACAAAATGAATAAAATCACTCTGCACCACGCACCCCAGATTAGCAGGATTTAAAATTAGTCTTACTGGAGTGGGGAGGGGTGACAAACACCTTGCTGCCCCCCCCCCCCCCACACCCACCCAAGTCAAAATTTCATAGCAATGCTCCTGTACTTACCTACCAAGTTCAAGTTCAGCACATACATGGACAACTTTAGAGGAAAATGTCATACACTAAGACATCTTGAAAGCACCTCAGCATATCACATCAGACACTAAACTAGCAGATTTGGAGGGGTGGAAGTGTCATAGCCTCTGAAAAACACATAAAATCTATACACAAATTGACATCCCCTGCTTTCAAAGAAATTATCAGCAACTTTTGCTGTTTTTGTAATCATCTAATAATTCATAACAAAAGACAAATGGGATTAGCTTTAGCATTTTGTGAAACAGATTTCTCAACAAATCACATTTGTGCCATTGTGCCTTTGACCAATATATAATAACTTGTTCACACATTAACCCTCGCCCTACGGGGGGGGGGGGCTGACAGCCCCCCCCCCCTGATGTTTTTCTTGAATAACTTTTTACACATGCGGTGCATCTTACTGAAATTGTCGGTAGCTGAGTTTACAACAATTATACGTAAGCTGTGAAAATTTAATTGAAATTGGTTCAGTAGTTTGGGAGATAATCTTGTTTTGATGACGTCATGTTGGTGGAAAAACGATAAATATTTGAAAAATGGAAGAAAACAGCGTTTTAAAGGAAATTGCAAACGCATTTCACCAAATACAAAATGGCATTCTCTTTAAAATGACAATCTCGGATTTGAAAAACTTTGGGTTTTTGACCCCTAAAATAAAAATAAACGTATTTTTTTTTGGGGGGGGGGAAATCCCCACAAAATGGCAACTTTTCGAAGATTTTAGAAACACTGGAATAAATGTGAGCGAACTGAGTATGGACAATTCCCATACCAAATTTCAAAGCAATATCTTCGTTTTTGACTGAGTGATGGCTCCCTACGTGTAAGAAACTGATGACGTATTTTTTTTAATAACTTTTTTATACTTTTTTGACAAGATACGAACAAATAATTACCTTTTCTGTATTTATGAGCCAAAACTGGTCTAGGAACATGCCTTTTTATTTACATTTATCAATTTCTAATTTTGAGGTTTTCTGAAGAGCAAAATCTCTGTTCTGGACGTGGTAAATCCGAGGTCATTCACTTGACCTGGAAGGTCACCCGTTGATCTGAAACCTAAAAATCGCATACTGTTAGATTCCTCTCATGGCAGGAAACATGCTGGTTCTTACTGCATTGCTCTAAGTTGCTTGGTTTGGAAGTTAACAGGGGGCCTGTCAGGCCCCCCCCCCCCAAGGGCGAAGGTGATAAAAGCTCCTGTAGGGTGAGTGTTAAACAATTGGTAATGGCAACTGCCATAACCTCAGACACATCTTAACCCTGTACTTGTTATGCTATCAGAATGAATGTTAGACAATACTGATCACTAATCAGTGCAAACACAAAGAAACTTTCCAGTACAGTACAAAAATAAAGTAATTCCGGCAAGTACCTGTACAGTAATTTACAAACATGAACAATCATTGGACAAGTTTTAGCTCAAGCCTCATGGCTCAGTGTCCTAGCATTGGGAAATTTGGGTTGAAAATGACACCCTATGCCTATGGATACTATTTTTCCCACTCTTTTTCCTGAGTTTTACTGTGAATTTTCCACTCCTTATTTTAAAATGTATTGGATAATTGGAAACCTGATACTGATTTATGAATGTAATGATGGGGACAGCCTGTGGACGAAAAGACAGGTAAGAGTTGGCATAGGTAATAACTAATTTTGGTGAGCAGGTAATTGTGTGATAAAGCCTGGACCCCTGGTACATATGCTTTTTGGTTTAATTTTCCACTCTTTATACTTATTTTTAGTCAGAGTTCTCTACTCCACACCCCAGCTCCAAAGCAATTCTAGGAGCCTGTCATAGCTTCATATACTGAATGTTTGCACATCTCTCCCAAATTATCGCACAGCTTTAGCTAATTATTGTGCTGATTCCAACTACCCATATTAAATGATTAAATTTGAAAGGTTTTGAGCAGTCCTCCAATCACCATGTCACTGGGTCTGATCACATACATGTCACTGATCACAATGGCGTCACCACGGTTTCCAAATTTGTAGGGACAAGTCCAAGTGCACATGCATTTTAACATGGGGCCATATTAGGAAGGACTGAAAATTGCTAGGGACAATGTCCCTAGCGTCCCCAATGGTGGTGGTGCCCCGGTCCATGATTGATCAACTTCAAGTTTCAGTTTAGTCTGAGTCAGGTCAAGGTTGAGTTGGTCCAGGGCAACCCTTCTATAAACAAACCCAGTATTCTGATTGAATGCATTAATAGGTGAAAGCACAAACAGGCAATTCAATTGGACTTGGCCTGTGCCTGGCATGGCTGGTCCATTTGGATGAACTATGCTATAGCGATCCTGATCCAGTGCTAACGGTGGTTTTTACCACAATATGAATATTGATATGGCAAATTTTGAAATTCTCAAACCTCAGATACCTTGTGAAATCTTCAAAAGGATACAATTCACAAACGATTTCCTCAAACACAAAACAAGTACTATCTTACCCTAATCAACCATGACAAAGCATCTCCCAGTCCACAGATAAATGCAATTTAAATATGGATTATGGATGGACGGATGGACGGCAATAATACAGAATTTACATAAGTGGGATCAAGGCCGTATGAGAGAGGTAGAGTCATCCGGGGATTTTAGCGCCCAATCGCTCAACATTAGCGTGACGTCACTGGTGCTGTGGTCCGACTCGGCTGTCCCCGCACTCGGTCGTTGCGGTGCGAATATTTCGAACGGGATATGGATAGTTGCGCCCAAGCTACGATCCTATTTAAGATTGCGTTTACCGGGGATAATGATCCATCCCTTAATTCATGCTGAGGGGGAGACGGTCATGCGCTGCCTGGTCTGTGTGAGGGGCGACTGGCGAGACGGCCCTACGCTGCACCGGTCTGACTGAGGGGTGAGACGGCCATACGCTGCCCCAATCCGGCTGAGAGGAAGGGAGAGACACGGCCATACGCTGCCCCGGTCTGGCTGAGGGGTGAGACGGCCATACGCTGCCCCGGTTTGGCTGAAGGGCAAGGCGGCCATACGCTGCACCGGTCTGACTGAGGGGTGAGACGGCCATACGCTGCCCCGGTCTGACAGAGGGGGTGATACGGCCATACACTGCCCCGGTCCGGCTGAGGGGGATACGGCCATACGCTGCCCCGGTTTGACTGAGGGGTGAGCCGGCCATACGCTGCCCCGGCCTGGCTGAGGGGCGAGACGCTCATACGCTGCACCGGTCTGACTGAGGGTTGAGACGGCCATACGCTGCCCCGGTCTGACTGAGGGGTGAGACGGCCATACGCTGCCCCGGTCTGGCTGAGGGGCGAGACGGCTTACGCTGCAGGTCTGACTGAGGGGTGAGACGGCCATACACTGCACCGGTCTGGCTGAGGGGCGAGACGGCATACGCTGCAGGTCTGACTGAGGGGTGATACGGCGATACGCTGCCCCAGTCCGGCTGAGGGGGGGAGACGGCCATGCGCTGCCCCGGTCTGGCTGAGGGGTGAGGCGGACATACGCTGCCTCGGTCTGGCTGAGAGCCGAGACGGGCATACGCTGCACCGGTACGGCTGAGGGGCGAGACAGCCACACACTGCCCTGGTCTGGCTGAGAGGCGAGGAATTACATTATTTTGGCTTAATGTTCAAGATATGCTAAAAAAAACTTTAAAAATCAAAATATCTCAAAAGCATAGACTTGCATCCTAACTACCTAACTTACTTATCTAACGGCGACGACTTCAAATTTCCGCTTGTCAACACCCGTCAAAAGACCGCAAAACGCTAGAAAGTGCAGCTGCGGCGACGGGCTGGCCACGGCTGGACCAAAGCACCAGTGACGTCATCGGTAATGCATGCCGCTCAGCAGCCGATAAATGGGGAATCCTGGGATGACACCCCCTGAGTGGGATTACGGGTTTCAGTGGGGGTGTAAACAATGGACCTGTTCTATCTTAAACTGTGATCTGCAAAGGACAGCAAAACTCAACCAATAAACCGTGAGCTCCAACGGTGAGAACGGCGACACCAACGCCACATGGCGCCGTTCTCCATTCGATTGTATAGAGTGCGCACGTGCCAAATCCCAGCCGGCAGCCTGCTGACAGTGCTCATTCTGGATGAAATTGCGCACGCTTTATGCCCGTGAACACATGAGCTCCTTGTACTACTGAAAGATTTAGAGCTGAAAGATTTTGCAAATATCGAGATGCAAGTTTCGATAAATAAGATTATAAGTGATCTTTGTTGGTTTTCGAAGTTTAATTTCAGTTTCGAGAGGGAATTTCGATATTTTGACATAGTTGAGTTTCTGCAGATATTACTTACTTACTTATTATTATAATACTTATATTACTTACTCATTATATGTATGTGGTGCCTACTGCTATTTATCTTCAGACTAAAATTTGTCACCGATGGCTATAGATTTGTCACCGGTTAGAACGGTATAATGGTAACTTTTCCCACCCCTGGCAGCGAGATGCACAAGGCGGTACTCAAAAGCTCTCAATGAGACGCATCTCAAGCATACGCGACATTTTCCAAATAAGGTCACATGCCAGGTCACGGTCAGGTCAAAGGTCAAAATTGAGATATTATAGTTGTTTAGCTATACATTCCATCCAAAGCCTTAGATTGAGACTATTATCGCACAAAGTACTCTCAAATGTATAATGCATCTCGCATTAAGCAAAAATGAAATTGCAAGCAAAGGTCAAGGTCACAAAAAGGTCACGTCAAGGTCACGTCAGGTCACAAAAAGTAACTGTTGGCAAGAGGTCTACGAAAGTCATACGACACATGTTTTATGGGTTATTGTACATGTATAATTTAATAGTAGCAGCCATTTTCACAACCTGACACCATCTAAGGTCAAGGTCAGGTCACATAAGGTCAAAATTTGAAATTGATTAATATAAATAAAGAAGGCATGTTTCTAGACCAGTTTTGTCTCAGAAATACAGCGGTGGGACTTATTTGTCTGGATCTGGTCAATACAAGTCAAAAACGTTACTTCAAAAAATGCCGTCATGAGTTACTTATACTTAGAGAGCCATTAGTCAGTCAAAAATAAATATATTGCTTCAAAATTTAGTTTGGGTATCGTTCATACCTGGTTCTCGCATACTTGCATGCCGTTTTTGTATTATCTAAAAGAAGAAAGAAAAGTTTTCTGAATTTTTATTTTGTTTTATTTTTAGGGTTAAAAAATCGAAATTGTGCAAATCCGAGATAGCTATTTTGAGGAAAATGTCATTTGCTTTCTTTTAACATTTTGTATTTGCAATTTGCTTCAAAACTCGATTTTCCAACATTTTGTGTTGTTTTTCCCAACATTTATCGTTTTTCGACCAAAAATGGCATAACATAATGCCATTAAAACATCATTATCTCCCAAAGTAATACTAAAATTTCATTGCAATTTTTTTAACGCAGAATTGATGCAGAATAAGGTACTGTAAGTTGAACGTCGATACCTATCAGATGAGCCGGGCTGAGGGGCCGAGGGCCCGGAGGGCCTACCGGGCCCGATGGGGGGGGGGGCACGTGCCCCTGTGCCCCCCCTCCCCTGGCTGCGCCCCTGGGGCCAGGTGAGCCGAGGTGAGAGAGGTTTCCCCCTCCCTCACACCCACCCCGTCTGCTCCGAGTTATAAACGCTGGCTGTCACGGCCGCCGCCGCACGTCGGAACGTGCCTACGGACCAGGGGGGGGGGGGGTAGATAAGGGGTGGTGATGGAGGGCGCCCACTGCCTGCTACACGGACGGCAGAGGTAAGGGGGGGGGGGGGAGACAGGAGAGGGATACCGCTCACTGCGGACCAGGAAGGTGGGGAATGGAGATCAAAATGGAATGGAAAATGTAACAGAATCCTTATATGGAATGGAAATGGAACGGAACGAAACGCATTTATATAGGGTGGTTGCCGAACGGCATGGAAAGGGGATAAGTTGCTCAGTCATCTTCCTCTAAGTGGAATGAAATGGAATGGAATGGAATGCAGAATACTATAGTAATGAGTAGTGATGTAACGGAATGAAGCCAAGAGCTGTGGGAACGGATTTAAATCGAAAGCAAGAAGTTGTCCCGTTCTGGTATATAAGGGGGGAGGGTGAGCCACCCACCACAGACCGGCCCTGCACGGCGCGGCGGAGGGGGGGGGGGGGGGGAGGGGCAGTAGCTGCTGTGTAGCAGTCAGTTGACTCGCTCGCCGTCGGACGCAAAAGGTGGGCTGAACCAGCTGCAGTGGCAGATCCGGGGGGCGGGGGGGGGGGGGGGGTACGGGGGTCATGACTCCCTTGGGCCGTGAAGGGGCACCACCGCGCCGGGGGCACCAGAGTCACCACCAAAACCCCAAAATAAAACAGAAATAAAGCAAAAATAAAGTAAGCAATTCCAAAATATAGCACAAAATTTAAAAAAATAAGCAAATTAAAAGAAGTAAAGCAAAAAAGGCTGCACCGCTACGCGGCGAACATCATTCAGTGTTCTTTGAACCCAGGGCACCACCGCGCCGGTGTACCAGGGGCACCGCCGCGTTTTTGTATCTTTCCCGGAGCGGCCTAAAGCCATATTCCAGGGGGGAGGGGAATTACTTCTGTCAATTTGCCAGGCAAATAACTACGTTAACCCGTTTATGTGAACCCGGAGCAGGGCAAGGGCATAGGGTGGTATCGGTTCACCAGGGGCACCACCGCGCCGGCGTACCAGGGCCACTACCGTGCCGGCGTACCAGGGCCATGACGGCGCCGGCGTACCAGGGCCATGACGGCGCCGGTGTACCAGGGGCACCACCGTGCCGGCGTACCAGTGCCACTACCGCGCCGGCGTACCAGGGCCATGACGGCGCCGGCGTACCAGGGCCACTACCGCGCCGGCGTACCAGTGCCACTACCGCGCCGGCGTACCAGGGCCATGACGGCGCCGGTGTACCAGGGGCACCACCGTGCCGGCGTACCAGTGCCACTACCGCGCCGGCGTACCAGGGCCATGACGGCGCCGGCGTACCAGGGCCACTACCGTGCCGGCGTACCAGGGCCATGACGGCGCCGGCGTACCAGGGCCATGACGGCGCCGGTGTACCAGGGGCACCACCGTGCCGGCGTACCAGTGCCACTACCGCGCCGGCGTACCAGGGCCATGACGGCGCCGGCGTACCAGGGCCACTACCGCGCCGGCGTACCAGGGCCATGACGGCGCCGGTGTACCAGGGGCACCACCGTGCCGGCGTACCAGTGCCACTACCGCGCCGGCGTACCAGGGCCATGACGGCGCCGGTGTACCAGGGGCACCACCGCGCCGGCGTACCAGTGCCACTACCGCGCCGGCGTACCAGGGCCATGACGGCGCCGGTGTACCAGGGGCACCACCGTGCCGGCGTACCAGTGCCACTACCGCGCCGGCGTACCAGGGCCATGACGGCGCCGGTGTACCAGGGGCACCACCGTGCCGGCGTACCAGTGCCACTACCGCGCCGGCGTACCAGGGCCATGACGGCGCCGGTGTACCAGGGGCACCACCGCGCCGGCGTACCAGTGCCACTACCGCGCCGGCGTACCAGGGCCATGACGGCGCCGGTGTACCAGGGGCACCACCGTGCCGGCGTACCAGTGCCACTACCGCGCCGGCGTACCAGGGCCATGACGGCGCCGGTGTACCAGGGGCACCACCGTGCCGGCGTACCAGTGCCACTACCGCGCCGGCGTACCAGGGCCATGACGGCGCCGGTGTACCAGAGGCACCACCGTGCCGGTAGGCGGCACTGTGGGGCGAGGGGAGGCACCGAGGCACCGTGCCTCATTGAATCCAGGAGGGGGAAACAATGGCCTGGTGCCGCCATGAAATCACAAGCATGGGTCGCTGGAAAACCTTTTTTTCGCGAAATGATGCTGAATTAGAATTGCTAAATTATGCAAAAAATGTCCCTTCATGCCTCCCGCCCTTGGGCTATGAAGTGGCACCAACGTGTCTTCCATACCAGAGACATAGGCGCTCCCATAAAAGCGGCATTACGCGGCCATGAAGTGTGATGGTTTGGCCGATTAATACTGATTACCCGATAATCACGTGATAAGAGCGCGGAGTCACCCGGAGACTGCGTCGCACAGCGAGGTGGGCGCCAGACGGCCCAGATACGTTACCTAAGTAGTTCACGAATCACGATATAAGTTGGCTATCTTACACTCCTGACAGACTTGAAAAAGTTTCAAATTAAAGTGAGGAGTTTTGTCATGCATGGTTTAGGTGTAGGTAAAATTGACATTTATTTTAGGTGAAAAGGACGTTTCGAACTTGGTTGTTATCTGGCTCAATGCCCCACTGACACACCAAACCTCAACGCCAATCACGAACGTTACCACTCACACACCAAATCTCAACGCCAATCACGAACGTTAACATTACGGTTCAGAGTGCGAAACACATGGTGCAAAGCCAAGTTCATTATTCCAACCACTTCAAATGCTATAAATGCATGCAGTGTTTGTAACTAGGGCAGTCCAGACTAACTAGGGTAGCCAATGATGATACAATGGTGCAAATCATGCAATTGTGCGTTATTTGATCGATAGGTAAACGCTGCATTCCAAGCGAATCTGGTGACAAGGCGACAACTGTGGCCTGAATAGTAATATGTGTGTGCTCTTGTCTCTGGCCTATCTGAAGTGGCGCCACACAAACAAACACACACACACACACACACACACACACACACACACACACACACACACACACACACACACACACACACACACACACACACACACACACACACACACACACACACACACACACACACACACACACACACACACACACACACACACACACACACACACACACACACACACACACACACACACACACACACACACACACACACACACACACACACACACACACACACACACACACACACACACACACACACACACACACACACACACACACACACACACACACACACACACACACACACACACACACACACACACACACACACACACACACACACACACACACACACACACACACACACACACACACACACACACACACACACACACACACACACACACACACACACACACACACACACACACACACACACACACACACACACACACACACACACACACACACACACACACACACACACACACACACACACACACACACACACACACACACACACACACACACACACACACACACACACACACACACACACGCACGCTCCCGCTCCCGCTCCCGCTCCCGCTCCCGCTCCCGCTCCCGCTCCCGCTCCCGCTCCCGCTCCCGCTCCCGCTCCCGCTCCCGCTCCCGCTCCCGCTCCCGCTCCCGCTCCCGCTCCCGCTCCCGCTCCCGCTCCCGCTCCCGCTCCCGCTCCCGCTCCCGCTCCCGCTCCCGCTCCCGCTCCCGCTCCCGCTCCCGCTCCCGCTCCCGCTCCCGCTCCCGCTCCCGCTCCCGCTCCCGCTCCCGCTCCCGCTCCCGCTCCCGCTCCCGCTCCCGCTCCCGCTCCCGCTCCCGCTCCCGCTCCCGCTCCCGCTCCCGCTCCCGCTCCCGCTCCCGCTCCCGCTCCCGCTCCCGCTCCCGCTCCCGCTCCCGCTCCCGCTCCCGCTCCCGCTCCCGCTCCCGCTCCCGCTCCCGCTCCCGCTCCCGCTCCCGCTCCCGCTCCCGCTCCCGCTCCCGCTCCCGCTCCCGCTCCCGCTCCCGCTCCCGCTCCCGCTCCCGCTCCCGCTCCCGCTCCCGCTCCCGCTCCCGCTCCCGCTCCCGCTCCCGCTCCCGCTCCCGCTCCCGCTCCCGCTCCCGCTCCCGCTCCCGCTCCCGCTCCCGCTCCCGCTCCCGCTCCCGCTCCCGCTCCCGCTCCCGCTCCCGCTCCCGCTCCCGCTCCCGCTCCCGCTCCCGCTCCCGCTCCCGCTCCCGCTCCCGCTCCCGCTCCCGCTCCCGCTCCCGCTCCCGCTCCCGCTCCCGCTCCCGCTCCCGCTCACGCTCCCGCTCACGCTCCCGCTCACGCTCACGCTCACGCTCACGCTCACGCTCACGCTCACGCTCACACGCTCTCGCTCTCGCTCTCGCTCTCTCTCAGCTGCGAGCACTGTCCCAAAGTCCACCGATAACTCTGGAATGTCTCATTATTGTGAGATATTCGTCACACGCGAGATAGAACCTATACAAGATCGATATTCGGTTGTCGTTTAACTGAATTAATTGTTGTCTTCATAGCCTGGTAGCCAGCTGAGTTTCATTATAATTTAGTACAAATGATTCGTTTAGACACATTATGGTGTCATATCTCCTTCTTTGTCGGGAAGCTGCTAAGCAGATCCTGCCCAGTAATGTGATTGCATTTTACCAACACACCAGCATAATTTAGTGTCATCTTCCCCCGCTCAAATGACTATATATATATATATATGGACAGCCCTCTGCTCCTCGGTACCTGTAAACGATAGACCCTGAAACGATCAATATTTGAGCGGGAACGCATAATTTGCTCCTGTCGTCAGGAAATGAACCAGACCTGACTTTACCTAACCTAGCCTGAAAATGTAATGAATTGATCTGATCCCCCAAAGAGACTGACCTTAGTCTGGGCCGCGACTGCCGGCTGGCCTGACCTAACCTCTCCTGACCTGATCTGACCTGAACTGACCTCCCGCAGAGAACAGCCTGCGCTGTGACTGCCGGCTGACCTGACCTGACCTGACATCCCACAGAGAACAGTCTGCGCTGTGACTGCCGGCTGGCCTGGTTGATTCGGCTTCGGTCCCGCACGTCGTCGGCACACGTGAAGGCAGCTCTGGAGTCGGCGATGTGTTATATGGAGAGAAGCGCGCTGCCTGCCCGACTTGCCGGCTCGGGGGCGGGGGACAACATACCTGCCGTGCCGCAGGAGGTGGGCAACGTACCGACCATGCCGGAGGAGGGGGAGGAGCAGGAGAGCAGCACGCCAGCCGCCGGACTGCCGGTCAAACTGGTGGATCTCAAGGTGAGAGAGGCTGTGATGATCTTAGCTTGTGCAGGAAGGCGCTGCTGTGGAGTTCAGAGTGTCTTGGAGCAGAGCTGAGAGGTGTTTACATATCGGAGTTCGGGATAATACGTAATGGTGCAAACGGCCTTGTGTGATTTGTTCTGTGTCTAAACTTCTTAAGTGAATTGTGCTTGGGCACGGTTTGGTGTGAAAGCAAAAGGAAACAAAATTGTACAGAAAGATCAGCGACGCAATAATGTTTGTCCCTAGTAGTACGCCATGTCTGAACTGAGTCGAGAAAGGCATGAACAAAGTTTTGCAAGAGCGCCTTGCGAAATACTGAAGCCCGTACAACTGATCAGTTCCCGCTATCCCTGGTCGCTCCCCGGTTAACATCCCCTCTCCACTCTCCCTGGTTAACATCCCCTCTCCACTCTCCCCACACTCCCTGATTAAGATCCCCTCTCCACTCTCCCCACATTCCCTGGTTAACATCCCCTCTCCAGTTTCCCCGGTTAACATCCCCTCTCCACTCTCCCCACACTCCCTGGCTAACATCCCCTCTCCACTCTCCCTGGTTAACATCCCCTCTCCACTCTCCCTGGTTGAAGTAATATCGTTTTAAATTCAGGTTATACACCAATCCATTCTTCCATAGCCCGTGGTTCAACCTATCCCCCACAGAGTGGCATAATTTAGTGTCATCTTCCCCCGCTGAAATGTCCCCTCTCCACTGTCCTCACACTCCCTGATTAACATCCCCTCTCCACTCTCCCTGGTTAACATCCCCTCTCCACTCTCCCCACACTCCCTGGTTAACATCCCCTCTCCACTCTCCCACACTCCCTGGTTAACATTCCCTCTCCACTCTCCCACACTCCCTGATTAACATTCCCTCTCCACTCTCCCTGGTTAACATTCCCTCTCCACTCTCCCCACACTCCCTGATTAACATCCCCTCTCCACTCTCCCACACTCCTTGATTAACATTCCCTCTCCACTATCCCTGGTTAACATCCCCTCTCCACTCTCCCACACTCCCTGATTAACATTCCCTCTCCACTCTCCCTGGTTAACATCCCCTCTCCACTCTCCCCACACTCCCTGATTAACATCCCCTCTCCACTCTCCCACACTCCCTGGTTAACATTCCCTCTCCACTCTCCCACACTCCCTGATTAACATTCCCTCTCCACTCTCCCTGGTTAACATTCCCTCTCCACTCTCCCCACACTCCCTGGTTAACATCTCCTCTCCACTCTCCCACACTCCCTGGTTAACATTCCCTCTCCACTCTCCCCACACTCCCTGGTTAACATCTCCTCTCCACTCTCCCACACTCCCTGGTTAACATTCCCTCTCCACTCTCCCACACTCCCTGATTAACATCCCCTCTCCACTCTCCCCACACTCCCTGGTTAACATCTCCTCTCCACTCTCCCACACTCCCTGGTTAACATTCCCTCTCCACTCTCCCCACACTCCCTGGTTAACATCTCCTCTCCACTCTCCCACACTCCCTGGTTAACATTCCCTCTCCACTCTCCCACACTCCCTGATTAACATCCCCTCTCCACTCTCCCTGGTTAACATTCCCTCTCCACTCTCCCCACACTCCCTGGTTAACATCTCCTCTCCACTCTCCCACACTCCCTGGTTAACATTCCCTCTCCACTCTCCCCACACTCCCTGGTTAACATCTCCTCTCCACTCTCCCACACTCCCTGGTTAACATTCCCTCTCCACTCTCCCACACTCCCTGATTAACATCCCCTCTCCACTCTCCACACACTCCCTGGTTAACATCTCCTCTCCACTCTCCCACACTCCCTGGTTAACATTCCCTCTCCACTCTCCCCACACTCCCTGGTTAACATCTCCTCTCCACTCTCCCACACTCCCTGGTTAACATTCCCTCTCCACTCTCCCCACACTCCCTGGTTAACATCTCCTCTCCACTCTCACACACTCCCTGGTTAACATTCCCTCTCCACTCTCCCCACACTCCCTGGTTAACATCTCCTCTCCACTCTCCCACACTCCCTGGTTAACATTCCCTCTCCACTCTCCCACACTCCCTGATTAACATCCCCTCTCCACTCTCCCTGGTTAACATTCCCTCTCCACTCTCCCCACACTCCCTGGTTAACATCTCCTCTCCACTCTCCCACACTCCCTGGTTAACATTCCCTCTCCACTCTCCACACACTCCTGATTAACATTCCCTCTCCACTCTCCCACACTCCCTGATTAACATCCCCTCTCCACTCTCCCTGGTTAACATTCCCTCTCCACTCTCCCCACACTCCCTGATTAACATCCCCTCCCCACACTCCCTGGTTAACATCTCCTCTCCACTCTCCCACACTCTCTGATTAACACTCCCTCTCCACTCTCCCACACTCCCTGGTTAACATCCCCTCTCCACTCTCCCTGGTTAACATTCCCTCTTCACTCTCCCCACACTCCCTGATTAACATCCCCTCCCCACACTCCCTGGTTAACATCTCCTCTCCACTCTCCCACACTCCCTGATTAACATTCCCTCTCCACTCTCCCACACTCCCTGGTTAACATCCCCTCTCCACTCTCCCCGGTTAACATTCCCTCTCCACTCTCACCACACTCCCTGGTTAACATCTCCTCTCCACTCTCCCACACTCCCTGGTTAACATTCCCTCTCCACTCTCCCCACACTCCTGATTAACATTCCCTCTCCACTCTCCCACACTCCCTGATTAACATCCCCTCTCCACTCTCCCTGGTTAACATTCCCTCTCCACTCTCCCCACACTCCTGATTAACACCCCCTCTCCACTCTCCCACACTCCCTGGTTAACATCCCCTCTCCACTCTCCCCGGTTAACATTCCCTCTCCACTCTCACCACACTCCCTGGTTAACATCTCCTCTCCACTCTCCCACACTCCCTGGTTAACATTCCCTCTCCACTCTCCCCACACTCCTGATTAACATTCCCTCTCCACTCTCCCACACTCCCTGATTAACATCCCCTCTCCACTCTCCCTAGTTAACATTCCCTCTCCACTCTCCCCACACTCCTGATTAACACCCCCTCTCCACTCTCCCACACTCCCTGGTTAACATCCCCTCTCCACTCTCCCTGGTTAACATTCCCTCTCCACTCTCCCCACACTCCCTGGCTAACATCTCCTCTCCACTCTCACATACTCCCTGGTTAACATTCCCTCTCCACTCTCCCTGGTTAACATGCCCTCTCCACTCTCCTCACACTCCCTGGTTAACATCCCCTCTCCACTCTCCCCACACTCCCTGATTAACATCCCCTCTCCACTCTCCCTGGTTAACATCCTCTCTCCACTCTCCCCACACTCCCTGACTAACATCCCCTCTCCACTCTCCCACACTCCCTGGTTAACATCCCCTCTCCACTCTCCCACACTCCCTGGTTAACATCCCCTCTCCACTCTCCCTGGTTAACATTCCCTCTCCACTCTCCCCACACTCCCTGGCTAACATCTCCTCTCCACTCTCCCACACTCCCTGGTTAACATTCCCTCTCCACTCTCCCCACACTCCCTGGTTAACATCCCCTCTCCACTCTCCCACACTCCCTGATAAACATCCCCTCTCCACTCTCCCACACTCCCTGGTTAACATTCCCTCTCCACTCTCCCCGGTTAACATTCCCTCTCCACTCTCACCACACTCCCTGGTTAACATCTCCTCTCCACTCTCCCACACTCCCTGGTTAACATTCCCTCTCCACTCTCCCACACTCCCTGGTTAACATCCCATCTCCACACTCCCTGTTTAACATCCCCTCTCCACTCTCCCACACTCCCTGGTTAACATCCCCTATCCCACACTCTCTGGTTAACATCCCCTCTCCACACTCCCTGGTTAACATTCCCTCTCCACTCTCCCACACTCTCTGGTTAACATCCCCTCTCCACACTCCCTGGTTAATATTATCTCTCCACTCTCCCACACTCTCTGGTTAGCATCCCCTCTCCACTCTCCCTGGTTAACATTCCCTCTCCACTCTCCCACACTCCCTGGTTGACATTCCCTCTCCACTCTCCCTGGTTAACATGCCCTCTCCACTCTCCTCACACTCCCTAGTTAACATCTCCTCTCCCACACTCCCTGGTTAACATCCCCTCTCCACACTCCCTGGTTAACATTCCCTCTCCACTCTCCCACACTCCCTGGTTAACATCCCCTCTCCACTCTGCCTGGTTAACATTCCCTCTCCACTCTCCCTGGTTAACATTCCCTCTCCACTCTCCCTGATTAACATCCCCTCTCCACTCTCCCACACTCCCTGGTTAACATCCCCTCTCCACTCTGCCTGGTTAACATTCCCTCTCCACTCTCCTCACAGATCTCTGAGTTGCCGCGTGACAAGTGTGACAGACCACTGGCCGAGGAGCCCGTGACGGAGAAGAAGTCCCCACGGCCGGCGGCTCCGCACCAGCAGGACAGCCCGCAGTACGAGACGGCCCTCCAGCAGCAGAAGGCGCACATCGTCTCCGTGGCTCCCCAGCCGGCCCGCTCGTCACTGACCACCCGCTCGCCGCCCCCGCCCCCGCCGCCGCCCCCGCCACCTGCCGCCGCCGGCGAGGTGAAGCTGGTCGGCGGCGTGGGCGGTGGTGTGGGGGCCACAGACGGTGGTAACGGAGCCAGCGGAGTGACGGCGCCCGCCAGTTTACTGCTGTTGGTGGCGGCTGTCGTCGTCGCCCGGTAGGGGTGTGAGTAAGGCGTATGAATTTGAAGCTCGTGATGTGAGTGGTTGAAGCACCGGGCCTAACCTGCAGAGAGCAGAGTTGGAGCCCGTTCGGAGTCGGAGCTAGTCCCATAGTCAGAGCTGAGAGCCAGAATCAGAGTCGTGGGCGGAGTTGGACCTCCGTCAGCTGATAGAGACGCGGGTGTTCAGTCGGTATGCTGAATTTGACTACCGAACGCTGTGGAATCGCTACACTTAGCGGACATCTCTGTGTGATTTTACACTGGCACGCGCTCACATACATAGAACAAGACAACTGAGACATTCCATCTCTAAAGACGTCCAGCTTTGCGAACGCCGCAAGCTGCACTATGATATTGCCCAGCGCCAGGGATACGTGGGAGCACGATTGGACAACACGTTGCAGCTCCACTCGCCTGCATCCTGCGACCCTGGAACGCTGCAACGCTGCAACGCTGCAACGCTGCAACGCTGGAAACGCTGCAACGCTGGAAACGCTGCAACGCTGGAAACGCTGGAACGCTGGGACGCTGGAACGCTGGAACGCTGGACGGGTCGTTCTTGCCAATCAGTGCAGTATTGCGTCACAAAGGTGGGCTATGCTGATGTCAGAAGCAGCGGTCTCACGGAGACAGCCTGACAGTTAACTGTCACCGGCTGAAGGGAGTGGCAGGCCCTGATGGGGGGGGGGGGGGGGGGGCTTCGCTTCACTTTCTCAGCGGAGTGATCTGCCAGTGGAGGGGTCTGCTAGCGGAGGGGTCTGCCAGTGGAGGGGTCTGCCAGCGGAGGGGTCTGCCAGTGGAGGGGTCTGCCAGCGGAGGGGTCTGACAGTGGAGGGGTCTGCCAGTGGAGGGGTCTGCCAGCGGAGGGGTCTGCCATTGGAGGGGTCTGCCAGCGGAGGGGTCTGCCAGCGGAGGGGTCTGACAGTGGAGGGGTCTGCCAGTGGAGGGGTCTGCCAGCGGAGGGGTCTGCTAGCAGAGTGGTCTGCCAGTGGAGGGGTCTGCCAGCGGAGGGGTCTGCCAGTGGAGGGGTCTGCCAGTGGAGGGGTCTGCCAGTGGAGGGGTCTGCCAGTGGAGGGGTCTGCCAGTGGAGGGGTCTGCCAGCGGAGGGGTCTGTCCGCGGAGGGGTCTGTCCGCGGAGGGGTCTGTCCGCAGAGGGGTCTGCCAGTGGAGGGGTCTGCCAGTGGAGGGGTCTGCCAGTGGAGGGGTCTGCCAGTGGAGGGGTCTGCCAGTGGAGGGGTCTACCAGTGGAGGGGTCTGCCAGTGGAGGGTTCTGCCAGTGGAGGGGTCTGCCAGTGGAGGGGTCTACCAGTGGAGGGGTCTGCCAGTGGAGGGGTCTGCCAGTGGAGGGGTCTGCCAGTGGAGGGGTCTGCCAGCGGAGGGGTCTGCCAGTGGAGGGGTCTGCCAGTGGAGGGGTCTGTCAGCGAAGGGGTCTGTCCGCGAAGGGGTCTGCCAGTGGAGGGACTCAGCGGAGGGACTCAGCGGAGGTCCGCTCAGCGGAGGGACTCAGCGGAGGGACTCAGCGGAGGTCCGCTCAGTGGAGGGGTCCGGCAGCGGAGGGACTCAGCGGAGGGACTCAGCGGAGGGACTCAGCGGAGAGACTCAGCGGAGGTCCGCTCAGTGAAGGGACTCAGCGGAGGGACTCAGCGGAGGTCCGCTCAGCGGAGGGACTCAGCGGAGGTCCGCTCAGCGGAGGGACTCAGCGGAGGTCCGCTCAGTGAATGGGTCCGGCAGCGGAGGGACTCAGCGGAGGTCCGCTCAGTGCCTCTGGAGTGAGGTGGCGGCACGACCGTGAGAACCTCGCACGGCGCCCTCCTAGCGATGGTTGGTTCATATGTGAGCCTGGTTTCTTTCAGTGGCGTCGGTGTCGCCGCGTCTCGATGGCTCGGTGACCAGACGGTTAGTGACGCAGTGTTGTGTTTGGTATAGCATGTTTACTAGGGATGTCACAGACGTTACCTGCAGGTGATGCACTGCAGTTTGTGTGCCGGCCCGACTGCCGATTTTATTCTCGGTTTGGCTTGTGTCTGTCTGTTTCTGTATGCTCTGTTTATAGTTTATAGTGCTGTATTTATTCCTCTTTTAGCCAAAACACAATTTGTCAATAAATGACAATATTTTATGCGAGGAAACAATGCATATTTTACACTATATTGTCAGCAAAGTTTGTCGAAGGAGAACGATTTTGTGTGCAGATTTTAGTGGTCGGCATAGGTGGTCAACATGTTTAGGAGTTTGTTTTCTGCTGCACTGCCTTTGGTTGTTGATGGCCAGCGATAGTCGCACTATGTTAACACTGCCACTAATGTTATTTTGATTGAGCTATCGATTCTGTTGACAGAAAATATAGATCCAGATTCAGCAAAACATATTGTGATTCGCTGTCGGACTCGTCAGTTGATTTGTTTACATACTCGGATCACCGGATAAAGCTGAATGAATCCGACAAACCAGAGCTTGCTGAAGAAATATCACGCACAAAACAGATTACCATGCAACCAGGGCCTCGGCTAACATGTTAACGGGGGTGCAAATACCCCGCAGTGACCGCTGGCCCCCGGTGACCAAATTTTGCCCCCTCCCCAGTGGGAGCAAAATTCGCAGGTAAAAATGCAAATGTTCGGTCTGTAAAATAGATAAACGCGTCACAGAAGCATGCTTTCAACTTAAAACCAGTAAAACACCATTTGCAGTTACCTAGCATAGCTTTGGAGATCTTGAGGACCGATACCCGCCCCTCGTCGCGTCGGTTCGATATTGGCGTGGACCATAGGTGTCAATTTATATACTTTTGGGGTGGCTCTCTGTCCCCCTTGAGTTCGCCCCCCCGCCCAACGGTGCTCTCTTCCACTCAATGTTTTCTGGCCACTGGCGGATCCAAGGGGTGGGGCAAAAGGGTCAAGCCTACAAACCGCCTGAAATCAACAACAAAATTACGCATTTTCTTATTTAAAAGAACATCTAATAAACCTTTACGAATACAAGTTTTCTTAAATCACCCATTCATCCATAAAGAAGTAAACTCCGATGAGTGTTTTTTTTTATCTGTTTGCGACTTTTTTAGATTTCGCCCCCCAAACCAACTTGTTTGCCGTTTTGGATCTTCTCTTGCTTTTGGCCTCAGATCAAGCACCTGCCACATACAGGTTTCATCCGCGGTGATCCGTGGAAACCCAAGCTTCTGATGAATTCTTTGGTTCTAGGAACATAGACTATCCAATACCACCTTCATCACATCACACAATGAAACCGGGGGAATATCGGCGAAGCAATGTTTCTCCCCTTCGGGAAGTTTTTAGGTGTTTGTCTTTACTTTCGATCTGGCTGCATTAATTTGGAAGCATAGGTCCCATTTATATACTTTTGGGGTGGCCCTCAGCCCCCCCCCCCCTCCCCCCAGGTGCCCTCGGTCCCCACAGCTATACCACGATCGAATAACCGATTTCACCGCAAATCCGACGAATAAATGTAGGGATGTGTGCCAGCATTTGACAGACACGACCGATCATGATGGGCCTCTCGAAAACCTGCCAACGTTGAGCCGACATTAGCCCGATGCTTAGTAGGACGTCGGCCCGAAACACGTTTAAAAACGTTTAGAAGGCATAATAATTATTTCAATTATTTACGTCTAACCGTAATATGTGAGATGAGTTGTACAGTAAGCGGCAATAGACGGTAACAACCAGGTAACAACTACTCTTAGTTTCGGTGCCTCGTTTTGTACTCCAAGATATATCGTGTTTTCCTTTGCAAGGGAAATTGCATGGATTTGATCTGCACTGATTAAAATAATAATTTGATGAGGAGTTTCTAATTGCTCCGACTATTTTATCCTCGCCTAATGAAATAGTTTTTTAGTCGAAAATGAAACGCCTCACAAAATGAATTGCTAATGTTTTTGTTTTACGGTGTAAGGGATATGATGTCTCAAATTGAGCCCTTGACCACACTGGCGCATCCAGAACGTCCAAAAACTTCGGTTTGAAGGACTTCACAGTGGGCCAGAATGCCCTCAAAACCGCCAATAAATCAATGTAGCGGCCGATTACGGTAATTACATGTTTTTCGGGGTTGTTTTATGCGCCGAGTCCGATTTTGAGAACTTCGTAGATGTGCGGGTTACAGGTTGACCGGACAAATGTTAAAATCAGTAAGACAAACTATGAAGTAATCGCACTTTACACTGCCCTTTGTTCCTGAATTTAGCTATTCAGCTACAACCGTGAAACAATGACCTGCGAGTTGGTTGTGATGAATGCAAGTCAATGCTGACCAGTTTGACGTTCTTAAACCAACTGGTGACTACCCAGGTCAAGACAATACCCGTATGGAGGGGGTAATTGCAAACTTTACGTTCAAACAGTTACAAGACATGTGTAGACGATGTACATGTATTTTGGCGGAACTCCTTAGCAGTCAGCACACATATCAATGACGGCTAGTTACATGTCAACACGTCACGTCGCATCACTTTACTTACGTCACATAGACGTCACATAGACGTCACATGACGTTCATGCTTTAATACGTCACATAGACGTCACATGACGTTCGTGCTTTAATAGGAATCAGACAAGCCATCATATCTGGTGATCACTTATTGTGCTCTGTATGTCCTGATTAGGCTCTATCTAATCTTCGTCACTGGAATCTGAGCCCGTGATGCTTCCAGCCTCGGACGTTGAGGCCGTCAGAGCCGTGACGTCTCCCTTCAGAAGAGCGAGCGCCTCTGCTGCTAGGCTGATCCTACCTTGAGCCCTTCTACAGCGCTCACTGATAGTCGACGAGCTGATCAGCGGGTCGCTGGTGACCATGAGGTACCCGAACTGATCAGCCATAGTGTGCAGCCTGGAGTCCCTCACTGCGTGATGGAGGCGGTACGCTCCGTACGCGTGGTCTCACCTTGGTCGGACGTGTGGGCGTCGCCGTAGACTCCTTCAGCACGAACGATAAGTATTTTCGTCCCTCTGACCTCACCCGTCTTTTGGCAGCATGGATAAGCTTGTCAGAAGGGTACCGGGTCAAACTGGTTGTTGAACTTCTCTTTCTTGACGACTTTAGCTTGGAGAACTGCTTGACAGGTCGTCCCCGTTTGGCTGAGGTGGATGGCTTATCCTGGGCTGAGATGGATGGCTCATCTGGGGCTGAGGTGGATGGCTCATCCGGGGCTGAGGTGGATGGCTCATCCGGAGCTGAGGTGGATGGTTCATTCTGGGCTGGAGTTGATGGCTCATCCTGGGCTGGAGTTGATGGCTCATCCGGAGCTGAGGTGGATGGTTCATCCTGGGCTGGAGTTGATGGGGCTGGAGTTGATGGCTCATCCGGAGCTGAGGTGGATGGTTCATCCTGGGCTGAGGTTGATGGCTCATCCTGGGCTGAGGTGGGTGGCTTATCCGGGGCTGAGGTGGATGGCTCATCCTGGGCTGAGGTGGGTGGCTTATCCGGGGCTGAGGTTGATGGCTCATCCTGGGCTGAGGTGGGTGGCTTATCCGGGGCTGAGGTGGATGGCTCATCCTGGGCTGAGGTGGGTGGCTTATCCGGGGCTGGAGTTGATGGCTCATCCTGGGCTGAGGTGGGTGGCTTATCCGGGGCTGAGGTGGATGGCTCATCCTGGGCTGAGGTGGGTGGCTTATCCGGGGCTGGAGTTGATGGCTCATCCTGGGCTGAGGTGGGTGGCTTATCCGGGGCTGAGGTTGATGGCTCATCCTGGGCTGAGGTGGGTGGCTTATCCGGGGCTGGAGTTGATGGCTCATCCTGGGCTGAGGTGGGTGGCTTATCCGGGGCTGAGGTGGATGGCTCATCCTGGGCTGAGGTGGGTGGCTTATCCTGGGCTGGAGTTGATGGCTCATCCTGGGCTGGAGTTGATGGCTCATCCGGGGCTGAGGTGGATGGCTCATCCTGGGCTGGAGTTGATGGCTCATCCTGGGCTGGAGTTGACGGCTCATCCGGGGCTGGAGTTGATGGCTCATCCTGGGCTGGAGTTGATGGCTCATCCTGGGCTGGAGTTGACGGCTCATCCTGGGCTGGAGTTGACGGCTCATCCGGGGCTGGAGTTGATGGCTCATCCGGGGCTGGAGTTGATGGCTCATCACGCCACACTGTTATCCGCTTGCCAAGTGTCCCATTCAGCCAATTTTCTTGTTGGAGTGTATATCGCTCCTTGTGCCGTCCAGCCTTCGCCCAGTCACACCGTATCTTGTGAAGTAATGTTCGCAGGTAAAACTTACACTGGCTCTGTTCATCGCTAGATAGCTGCGTCCTCTTTTCGTCCAAAAATGTTAGTAAGCTTTCAATCGTAATTTTGCTGACACCTCCATTCTGTTGAATAAACTCAAATAGCTCTCCTCTCAGCATGATTCATGCAACAGTATTGACTTGCACAAATCGGACTCAAGTCGCTCAGTAAAATACTCTCACTGCCTTCACCCGTGTCGTGTCGCTCAGCAAAATAATAGCACTGCCTTCACCCGTGTCGTGTCGCTCAGCAAGATACTCTCACTGCCTTCACCCGTGTCGTGTCGCTCAGCAAAATACTCTTACTGCCTTCACCCGTGTCGCTCAGCAAAATACTCTCACTGTCTTCACCCGTGTCGTGTCGCTCAGCAAAATACTCTCACTGCCATCACCCGTGTCGTGCCGCTCAGCAAAATACTCTCACTGCCTTCACCCGTGTCGTGTCGCTCAGCAAAATACTCTCACTGCCTTCACCCGTGTCATGCCGCTCAGCAAAATACTCTCACTGCCTTCACCCGTGTCGTGCCGCTCAGCAAAATACTCTCACTGCCTTCACCTGTGTCGTGTCGCTCAGCAAAATACTCTCACTGCCTTCACCCGTGTCGTGTCGCTCAGCAAAATACTCTCACTGCCTTCACCCGTGTCGTGTCGCTCAGCAAAATAATAGCACTGCCTTCACCCGCGTCGTGTCGCTCAGCAAAATACTCTCACTGCCTTCACCCGTGTCGCTCAGCAAAATACTCTCACTGCCTTCACCCATGTCGTGTCGCTCAGCAAAATACTCTCACTGCCTTCACCCGTGTCGCTCAGCAAAATACTCTCACTGCCTTCATCCGTGTCGTGCCTCTCAGCAAAATACTCTCACTGCCTTCACCCGTGTCGTGTCGCTCAGCAAAATACTCGTACTGCCTTCACCCGTGTCGTGTCGCTCAGCAAAATACTCTCACTGCCTTCACCCGTGTCGTGTCGCTCAGCAAAATACTATCACTGTCTTCACCCGTGTCGTGTCGCTCAGCAAAATACTCTCACTGCCTTCACCCGTGTCGTGTCGCTCAGCAAAATACTCTCACTCACTGCCTTCACCCGTGTCGTGTCGCTCAACAAAATACTCTCACTGCCTTCACCCGTGCCGCTCAGCAAAATACTCTCACCCACTGCCTTCACCCGTGTCGTGCCGCTCAGCAAAATACTCTCACTGCCTTCACCCGTGTCGTGTCGCTCAGCAAAATACTCTCACTGCCTTCACCCGTGTCGTGTCGCTCAGCAAAATACTCTCACTGTCTTCACCCGTGTCGTGTCGCTCAGCAAAATACTCTCACTGCCTTCACCCGTGTCGTGTCGCTCAGCAAAATACTCTCACTGTCTTCACCCGTGTCGTGTCGCTCAGCAAAATACTCTCACTGCCTTCACCTGTGTCGTGTCGCTCAGCAAAATACTCTCACTGCCTTCACCCGTGTCGTGTCGCTCAGCAAAATACTCTCACTGCCTTCACCCGTGTCGTGTCGCTCAGCAATATACTCTCACTGCCCTCACCCGTGTCGCTCAGCAAAATACTCTCACTGCCTTCACCCATGTCGTGTCGCTCAGCAAAATACTCTCACTGCCTTCACCCGTGTCGCTCAGCAAAATACTCTCACTGCCTTCACCCGTGTCGTGCCGCTCAGCAAAATACTCTCACTGCCTTCACCCGTGTCGCTCAGCAAAATACTAGCACTGCCTTCACCCGTGTCGTGTCGCTCAGCAAGATACTCTCACTGCCTTCACCCATGTCGTGTCGCTCAGCAAAATACTCTCATTGCCTTCCCCCGTGTCGCTCAGCAAAATACTCTCACTGCCTTCACCCATGTCGTGTCGCTCAGCAAAATACTCTCACTGCCTTCACCCGTGTCGCTCAGCAAAATACTCTCACTGCCTTCATCCGTGTCGTGCCTCTCAGCAAAATACTCTCACTGCCTTCACCCGTGTCGTGTCGCTCAGCAAAATACTCTTACTGCCTTCACCCGTGTCGTGTCGCTCAGCAAAATACTCTCACTGCCTTCACCCGTGTCGTGTCGCTCAGCAAAATACTCTCACTGTCTTCACCCGTGTCGTGTCGCTCAGAAAAATACTCTCACTGCCTTCACCCGTGTCGTGTCGCTCAGCAAAATACTCTCACTCACTGCCTTCACCCGTGTCGTGTCGCTCAGCAAAATACTCTCACTGCCTTCACCCGTGTCGCTCAGCAAAATACTCTCACCCACTGCCTTCACCTGTGTCGTGCCGCTCAGCAAAATACTCTCACTGCCTTCACCCGTGTCGTGTCGCTCAGCAAAATACTCTCACTGCCTTCACCCGTGTCGTGTCGCTCAGCAAAATACTCTCACTGCCTTCACCCGTGTCGCTCAGCAAAATACTCTCACTGCCTTCACCCGTGTCGTGTCGCTCAGCAAAATACTCTCACTGCCTTCACCCGTGTCGTGTCGCTCAGCAAAATACTCTCACTGCCTTCACCCGTGTCGCTCAGCAAAATACTCTCACCCACTGCCTTCACCCGTGTCGTGTCGCTCAGCAATATACTCTCACTGCCTTCACCCGTGTCGCTCAGCAAAATACTCTCACTGCCTTCACCCGTGTCGCTCAGCAAAATACTCTCACTGCCTTCACCCGTGTCGTGTCGCTCAGCAAAATACTCTCACTGTCTTCACCCGTGTCGTGTCGCTCAGCAAAATACTCTCACTCACTGCCTTCACCCGTGTGGTGTCGCTCAGCAAAATACTCTCACTGCCTTCACCCGTGTCGTGTCGCTCAGCAAAATACTCTCACTGCCTTCACCCGTGTCGCTCAGCAAAATACTAGCACTGCCTTCACCCGTGTCGTGTCGCTCAGCAATATACTCTCACTGCCTTCACCCGTGTCGTGTCGCTCAGCAAAATACTCTCACTGTCTTCACCCGTGTCGTGTCGCTCAGCAAAATACTCTCACTGCCTTCACCCGTGTCGTGTCACTGAACTGATGCTGCTCACCGACACACAGGACCTCTGATCCCCTGTTACACGAATCCCCCGTGTCATATCAGTCATCGGTACCCCGCCGCGTCCAGTGACTCGAGATCCCCCACTGCATCATATTACGCGACGTCGCGACCCGGGCGCTCACTGAGAGCTAGAACGGCGTCCGCATCACCGAACTAAAACGTGCAAATACGGAATTGGCGCAAATATGCGCAGCTATACTTTCTTTGCATCCATTATCTAGGTATCCTGGGGAGTCACTGAGTGGCAAAATCTTCGCGGGACTCGATGGACCTTTTTTTGTAGCTCTACTCAATCTTCTGCAAGTTTTTTTTTTAATCCATGCTTGATTTACTCCTCCGAAATACACAGTCCAAGATGATTAAAAATGTACAGCTGTGTCTTTTTTTTACGGTAGCTGGCATAAGCAGATTGGCCAAAACATCCCGTTGCAAGATTATTTTGATGATGGGATCACTTTATCCTGACTTACAGCAACACGTACTTACCTGATATGGTCGCCGCTTCAAAACCATAAATTAACATTACGGCATTGGTTTACTTTGGAGGCAAATTGCATCAATAAGTTGTTGTCAGGGACAAAAATAAGCAGCACCATCGAATGCGTCGTTCATATTTGCGTATAGTGCTATGTTCAAAACCAGTAAAATCAAAAACTGACTTTGTCTCTTTATCGGCGGTTTTGAAGGCTCTGTGGACTGTCTCAAAACTCTTCTGACTTTGTTTGTGTTTGTATTAACCCGCGTCGTGCCGGGGGTGAGACGTTTGGGGGGTTGGGTTCGGGCGCCCCCGATTTTTTTTCAGGAATATCACGACAATGGCGGCGTGCAGCACCACCGTTTCTGGCACATCTGTTTCGGCATGAATTGCGCAACTTTAGTATTTGTTTAACTCGGGTCATCTCAGGTGAGGTCACCAGGTCACATCAAGTGGTCCTACCTCCAAAGAAGGGTGTGGTCGAGCCACAGGCACAATGTTTGACTGAGAGATGTGACGCAATATTTAAGGCCATAATTAGGCCTTATAATAAGGCCATAATAGTACCCACAATTCTGCTATCTCAGATTTTTTATATCGGTGAATTTAGGTCAGTTCGATCTCGTGACTTCCCCAATATAAGTTAACGTGGAAAAATACAAATGCTTCCGCTATCAGGAGAACACACATTAGAGCAGACCAATTGTTTCAATAACATGTTATTTTAACTCATTCTTGATGACCCAAGCAGAATTTTACTCAGTGATCGCTAAATGGTCAGCTGGTCAGCCGGGGTCATTTGAGGTCACTACCACTTCCTGACAATAACTTTTAATTAAATAAAGATAGAGGCATGAGACCCATACCACTGTGTTTACCTCGTCGAGGCACTTCCGTGAATGTGCAACATGTCCTACATGGGTTATCGCATAACCTGGGATGATCTTGACCTGAGGTCAAAATTTGAATTTGACCTAATCCAATCATTATGGACATGGTTCGAAGTGCATGACGAGAAGAACAGAATAACAGCAGAATTGCTTTCTATCATTTGCCTATATATTTATGACAAGAAGTTATGTACTAAAAACTGTTAAAAAAAACAGTGTGACCTGTGGTGACCTCTGGAACCTATACTATCGAACTGATCTAAAAATGGAGTACATCCAAGTAATTACAAATTTAAGACATTCCCTTTGCTTTTCAGTTTGTTCCTCTTCCTAGCTATCGCAGTACATTACATATTTGGGGGTTTCCGGAGCCAATTGCTAAAAACTAAAACTAAAACAATTTTGGCCTTTGATGACATCTGGTGCCTGGTGGTGATCTCAATATTGACCTGAACAAAACATAATCGAAATAATTTCGACAGGAATTTAGACGAGCTATCTAACGTCATTTTTTGATTATGCCCAATCCCCATTGGAGCCGAGTTCGAGAGCAGAGTTCGCCACGGGCCGGGCTGGCCCTATGGGTCATGGACCGGGCCTGGGCTGGGCCTCAACTTTAAGGAAATCACCGGGCTCTGGACGGGCCTGGGCTGAGAATGTTGAAGTAATGCGCGCAAGCTCAGGTCAGAGCTTAACAATATTTTAAACAGCAGTTTACTTCCACAGCAACACACTGTTGCTGTGGCTGTGTCTTTTTTCTTTCTTTTTTGGTTAGCATAAGTTGGTTAATTGTTTCACATTTATAGTAAACAAGTAAATATGCTAGGACAATGATGGCAAATTTTGTGAAAATAATTATATGCTTAATCTGAACCGGGCCTGGGCCGGGCCTGGGCCTCAATATTATGAATTTGATCGGGCCTGGTCCGGGCCTGGGCTTGGTGTTCATGGGCTCGGCCGGGCGGGGCTGGGGGTTGGTGGGCCCGTGACGAACACTGTTCGAGAAGGGCGTTCAGATGCTTCCCCTGGCACGACTAAGGTAGCGCCGAGCACCGGCAGGGCGCGGGGTTAAGAACTGCTTTAATTAACCCGCGCGGCGCTGGGGGGGGGGGGGGGTAAATTTTACCCCCCTCCCGGATTTTCTCCATAACTTGAAAACTATGACAGATATCGAAGTAAAACTGGCGGTACCTTATGGTGCATCAATTCTACATATTGTGTTACAATTTTGTTGAAATTCGTGAGAATTTTGAGGAGATAATGACGTTTAAGTAACGTCATGTCATGTCATTTGTTGTGAAAAAACGTTAAATGTTTGCAAAATTGTAGAAAATAGCGTGTTGATGAAAATTGCAAATAAAAGGCGTCAAAAGAAAGGAAATAACATTGTCTTTAAAATGGCTATCTCGGATGTTCAAAATTTTGGGTTTTTGACCCCCAAAAATGCAAAAAAACTTATTTTTGGGGAAGAATTTCCACAAAAGTTTTTGTTTGAAGATTTTCAAAAAACAGGAAGATATATTAGAGAACCGAGTATGAACGATGTTCAAACCGAATTTCAAAGCAATTTCTTTATTTTTGACTGACTTATGGCTCTCTAAGAATAAGTAACTCATGAACGTCATTTTTTTAATTGCGTTTTGTTGGCTTTTACTGACCAGATACAGACAAATAAATGCCACCACTGTATTTCGAAGACAGAACTAGTCTAGAAACATGCAATGTTTATTTAGATTAATCAATTTCAAATTTTGACCTTATTGTGACCTGACCTTGACCTGAGGGCGATTATATGGTGTCAGGCTGTGAAAATGGCTGCTACTATCGAATTCTATGTGTAAAATAACCCATACAACATGTGTCGCATGGCTTTCGTAGACCTGTGACCTTTTGTGACCTGACCTTGACCTTGACCTTTGCTTAACATTTCACTTTTACTTATTCGGGAGATGCATTATACATTTGGGAGCACTTTGTGAGATAATAGTTGCAATACAAGGCTTTGGATGGAAAGTATAGCCCAAAAACCAAAATACTTAAACTTTGACACTTGACCTGACCGTGACCTGACATGTGACCTTTTGTTAATAATTTAGGGTATGCGTTAGATTCTTCCCACTGAGAGCTTTCGATCGCCGCCTTGCGCGTCTTGCTGCGATTATTGGTTCGGAAGGTACGAAGGGGTAAAATTTACCCCCCAGCACCGGACGTTCGGATGGAGACCCGAGCGCCGCGCGGGTTAAAGGGACTATCCCACCTTAACATTATATTTGAGTTGAGATATCCATTTTTATGGCTAGGCATTGCAATTAAGTATGGTAGCAGTTAAAACAACCACAATGATCTAATCAAAAAGATATTCAAGTTTGATTTTGACATCTGTAAAAAATAAGGCCCATGTGTATTTGAATAGGGACTTTAAACCGACAGCGTCGTCTCTTTACCCAACTGGTAATGATAGTCGACTTGTTTTAAGGTCAGCCTTGGAATATTTTCGTCTTTCATTTCTCGATCCCCGGGTGGTTCGCAATCTAAGCCAATCTAGACACCGGGTGGTTCGCTTTTTCTGCGCAATAGATTTCGACAAAAAATTGTGTCATATATTTGGCAGCACAAAGGATTTCCCTGTTATTTAAAAAAAAAATCATATGACGTCACCAACCCAACTTTTCGCTTAAAACTAAAAGTTGAATATCTTCCTAGATACACATTGTTTTCGGAAAAAAAAATCACGAACATGTTCAGCTGATTTCGCCTGACATGTAGACATACAATTAAGTGTGATTCGACAACTTTCACAAAGGTGGGACAGTCCCTTTTAAACAAACTATTTCTTGTATAAGCTGCTTTGATCTTCCTATAAAATCAGGAAATGTGTTAATTTTCGGCCAATTTTAGCCGTTTTTGGCAAAGATGGCGCCGATGGACCCCTTCGATCCATTCCTGTCCCCCCCCCCCCCCCCCCCCCAGCGGCGGCGGCGAACAACAACAACAACAGCAGCGCGAAGTGTTGTCAGTTGGCACCCTCTGCGCGCTGGCAACTCTACCGGCGGCCGGCTCCCAGGACCTGCAGCCTTGGTCGGCGCGGCGGATGCGAGTGGGCCTGGCTCGCCTGAGTGCCCTGTGGGTGCCGAGCGGGCCATCTCCACTTCCTCCGATAGCTGTTCGGAGGGAACGACGAGGGAGCGAGCGCGAGTAGACTGCGGAGGCTTGGTGCGCCTGCCGGTGCGAAGGACGTGCCGTCAGTTGGCTACATGCGTCGGCTGCTCGGCTCGAGCCCCGTCGGCGGCCATGTGCGCGCCTCGCTCAGTTTGTCCCGCACCCTGTGTCGTGCCGCCGGACTGCCCTTGCCCTCGCCGAGCTCATCGGGGCCGGTGGTGCGCTCCGTGCTGCGGTTTCCGGCTCCTGACGGGGCGTGCTCTCGCTGCGGCCTCCGATGCTCCTTGGCTGGATTCACCGTAACCGCTGCCGCTGCTCCCTGCCATCTGAAGTCGTCCAGCTCTATCTACAGCCTGGAGTAGGAGGGCGGCTGCTGCCCAATCAACCCGGCCGCCGGTGGTCCCCGCTTCGACTCACAGAGGCGCTCTGCGAGTGCCGAGCTGGCTGACTCGCCTTAGGGTTTGGGGGTGACCGCCTTCCGAAGGCTGTTCGGGGGGAGTGACTGGGGGGGGGGGGGGGCTGGCGCGAGCGGGTCGCGTCGGTTTGGTGTGCCTACCGGCGCCTCGGGTGTGCTATCAGCTAGCTGCCTACGTCGGCTGCTCGGCCCGAGCCCCGCCGACGTCCTCCTGTGCGCTCTCGCCCGGTTCGTCGTAGAATCCGTACCCGTGCCGGGGCCGCCCGTAGCGACCATCGTCGGACAGGAGCTGGCGGGGCTGCGATTGCGGCTGGAGTGGGGCGGTGCCGCCGGCTCCTGATGTGGGAAGTCGCCGTCGCCGACTCCTGAAGAGGGACCGGCTCTGGCCGGCTGAGGTGCCGCTTTCGCCCCTCCCCCTCCCATCTACATATTTGTTCTTATGTTTCATTTATATATTTATATTATGTCCCATTGCATCTACTTGTGTTTGATTGTATCTTAGGGTTTATTGTAGGTGCCTATTTGTTTGTATTGCGGGCGTCCGATGTTGTTGTGCCGGCAGCGCCATCTGCACCGCCTGCCGCGCCACCTGGTGCGGGTGTCGCGTCCGGGGCTGTCCCGCAGGTTGAGCTGCCGGGGGACTGCCCCCCTCCCCCCCCCCCGGCCAGCTCCCTGTGGGGCGCTCCTGGCGCGGCGGAGCGGCAGAGACACGTCGGCTCATGAGTGTGTTTATCTGTAGTGTCTGTTGTATGTGTGTAATAGATGAAATGGACCCACTTGCGCCGCGGAGCGGCGGGAAAATTTTGAATCTTATGCCCTGGATATGCTTTCTCATCAATGAGTCGCATTGCGTATGGTGCGGACCTCTAAAAATGTTATATTGTGCGTTTAAAAGTGCGATGAAAAAGTACGAAAGTGAACTATTTTACCAAATTATATAGGAAAGTAGCAACATAACATATAAATGCGCCGAGGAACAGTCGATTTTATTTCTAACCCGCATATCATTTAATTTGTAGTTCAATTGGGACGCGGAGCGGCGCGAAAATTGTGAGTTGTATTCCCTGGACAACTGCATTCTTGCTGTTGAAAGGCCCAGGGTCCTTTCAGATTGTCTAGGGGCCCCTCCGACCTTTTCGACGCCCTTCCGACCTGTGCAGGGACTCATCTGTGATCGACGAAGCGAAAAGACATGATGTGGAGTAGGTGATATATATATATATATATATATATATATATATATATATATATATATATATATATATATATATATATATATATATATATATATTTGTGTACTTTGGAAGCAGATTGTTTAATATACATTGTTCATTAAATACAATCGCGGCTTTGTTGTTGATGACTTTTCTTGAGAGGCTTTCGATGTTTCTGATGAGGCGTTTGTCGTCGGTGGTGTGGCGAGACAGGATTGAACCAAAACTCAGCATAAGTAAGGTTGTTTTGATTAATAAATCAGTGCACATATTTCAACGTTTCGTCATTCGTTTGACATCTTCAGGAGTTACATTATATACAGAACACACTCGATACATAATACGGAGCAGCGATACTTGAATATTAAGTTATACCAATCATGATTAATACATATACAGCGCTTGGGTATCTTTAAGTTAGGTCGAATCAATAACACTCGCCAAAAAGTCGCAATTCATGTAAGCACATTTTTCTACACCAACACGTGCTAAATAGTCCCATACTCTGCCACTACAATGACACATTCCGCTCATTGGGGTCACATGTCATCTCGGGCCCAGAGGGAGTCCATCAAAAAGAGGCAGGGTTCCTCTCGCATTTACCTGGGTGTTTATGACGGGGTCCCTATCCCTGATATATACTGCCTCAAGAATTCGAAGCCGCCGGATGTCATGGCATATATCAATGATTGAGGTACTGCTGACCATCTGTTGTCTTGTAAGGGACGTGTTATGGTGGGTGATAGTGTGTATTTTGGGGCCGCCACTTTGCAAGTGCATAGTAATGCGTCTACTCAGAGATGTTGTTGTCACTCCAATGTAATTACAATCGGTGCGGAGCGCACAGTCTCCAAGGTTGCATTTGTATTGATAAATTACATTCGATTGTTTTAGTGGTGATCTGTCGCATGATAAGTTGTTTTTCATCACAAGCGAGCTGGTGGTTGGGTTCTGGTAGAAAATGACTAGTTGCAGTGCATCACTGGGGTCAGTTGGTTTACAATGTCTTTTTACGATGGTACGGAGCACTTTCTCATCGGTCTTGTAGGCTGGTGACATGGTGTTTCTGTAAAAGAAACACCATGTCACCAGCCTACAAGACCGATGAGAAAGTGCTCCGTACCATCGTAAAAAGACATTGTAAACCAACTGACCCCAGTGATGCACTGCAACTAGTCATTTTCTACCAGAACCCAACCACCAGCTCGCTTGTGATGAAAAACAACTTATCATGCGACAGATCACCACTAAAACAATCGAATGTAATTTATCAATACAAATGCAACCTTGGAGACTGTGCGCTCCGCACCGATTGTAATTACATTGGAGTGACAACAACATCTCTGAGTAGACGCATTACTATGCACTTGCAAAGTGGCGGCCCCAAAATACACACTATCACCCACCATAACACGTCCCTTACAAGACAACAGATGATCAGCAGTACCTCAATCATTGATATATGCCATGACATCCGGCGGCTTCGAATTCTTGAGGCAGTATATATCAGGGATAGGGACCCCGTCATAAACACCCAGGTAAATGCGAGAGGAACCCTGCCTCTTTTTGATGGACTCCCTCTGGGCCCGAGATGACATGTGACCCCAATGAGCGGAATGTGTCATTGTAGTGGCAGAGTATGGGACTATTTAGCACGTGTTGGTGTAGAAAAATGTGCTTACATGAATTGCGACTTTTTGGCGAGTGTTATTGATTCGACCTAACTTAAAGATACCCAAGCGCTGTATATGTATTAATCATGATTGGTATAACTTAATATTCAAGTATCGCTGCTCCGTATTATGTATCGAGTGTGTTCTGTATATAATGTAACTCCTGAAGATGTCAAACGAATGACGAAACGTTGAAATATGTGCACTGATTTATTAATCAAAACAACCTTACTTATGCTGAGTTTTGGTTCAATCCTGTCTCGCCACACCACCGACGACAAACGCCTCATCAGAAACATCGAAAGCCTCTCAAGAAAAGTCATCAACAACAAAGCCGCGATTGTATTTAATGAACAATGTATATTAAACAATCTGCTTCCAAAGTACACAAATATATATATATATATATATATATATATATATATATATATATATATATATATATATATATATATATATATATATATATATATATATATATATATATATATATATCACCTACTCCACATCATGTCTTTTCGCTTCGTCGATCACAGATGAGTCCCTGCACAGGTCGGAAGGGCGTCGAAAAGGTCGGAGGGGCCCCTAGACAATCTGAAAGGACCCTGGGCCTTTCAACAGCAAGAATGCAGTTGTCCAGGGAATACAACTCACAATTTTCGCGCCGCTCCGCGTCCCAATTGAACTACAAATTAAATGATATGCGGGTTAGAAATAAAATCGACTGTTCCTCGGCGCATTTATATGTTATGTTGCTACTTTCCTATATAATTTGGTAAAATAGTTCACTTTCGTACTTTTTCATCGCACTTTTAAACGCACAATATAACATTTTTAGAGGTCCGCACCATACGCAATGCGACTCATTGATGAGAAAGCATATCCAGGGCATAAGATTCAAAATTTTCCCGCCGCTCCGCGGCGCAAGTGGGTCCATTTCATCTATTACACACATACAACAGACACTACAGATAAACACACTCATGAGCCGACGTGTCTCTGCCGCTCCGCCGCGCCAGGAGCGCCCCACAGGGAGCTGGCCGGGGGGGGGGGGGGGGGAGGGGGGCAGTCCCCCGGCAGCTCAACCTGCGGGACAGCCCCGGACGCGACACCCGCACCAGGTGGCGCGGCAGGCGGTGCAGATGGCGCTGCCGGCACAACAACATCGGACGCCCGCAATACAAACAAATAGGCACCTACAATAAACCCTAAGATACAATCAAACACAAGTAGATGCAATGGGACATAATATAAATATATAAATGAAACATAAGAACAAATATGTAGATGGGAGGGGGAGGGGCGAAAGCGGCACCTCAGCCGGCCAGAGCCGGTCCCTCTTCAGGAGTCGGCGACGGCGACTTCCCACATCAGGAGCCGGCGGCACCGCCCCACTCCAGCCGCAATCGCAGCCCCGCCAGCTCCTGTCCGACGATGGTCGCTACGGGCGGCCCCGGCACGGGTACGGATTCTACGACGAACCGGGCGAGAGCGCACAGGAGGACGTCGGCGGGGCTCGGGCCGAGCAGCCGACGTAGGCAGCTAGCTGATAGCACACCCGAGGCGCCGGTAGGCACACCAAACCGACGCGACCCGCTCGCGCCAGCCCCCCCCCCCCCAGTCACTCCCCCCGAACAGCCTTCGGAAGGCGGTCACCCCCAAACCCTAAGGCGAGTCAGCCAGCTCGGCACTCGCAGAGCGCCTCTGTGAGTCGAAGCGGGGACCACCGGCGGCCGGGTTGATTGGGCAGCAGCCGCCCTCCTACTCCAGGCTGTAGATAGAGCTGGACGACTTCAGATGGCAGGGAGCAGCGGCAGCGGCTACGGTGAATCCAGCCAAGGAGCATCGGAGGCCGCAGCGAGAGCACGCCCCGTCAGGAGCCGGAAACCGCAGCACGGAGCGCACCACCGGCCCCGATGAGCTCGGCGAGGGCAAGGGCAGTCCGGCGGCACGACACAGGGTGCGGGACAAACTGAGCGAGGCGCGCACATGGCCGCCGACGGGGCTCGAGCCGAGCAGCCGACGCATGTAGCCAACTGACGGCACGTCCTTCGCACCGGCAGGCGCACCAAGCCTCCGCAGTCTACTCGCGCTCGCTCCCTCGTCGTTCCCTCCGAACAGCTATCGGAGGAAGTGGAGATGGCCCGCTCGGCACCCACAGGGCACTCAGGCAAGCCAGGCCCACTCGCATCCGCCGCGCCGACCAAGGCTGCAGGTCCTGGGAGCCGGCCGCCGGTAGAGTTGCCAGCGCGCAGAGGGTGCCAACTGACAACACTTCGCGCTGCTGTTGTTGTTGTTGTTCGCCGCCGCCGCTGGGGGGGGGGGGGGGGGGGGGACAGGAATGGATCGAAGGGGTCCATCGGCGCCATCTTTGCCAAAAACGGCTAAAATTGGCCGAAAATTAACACATTTCCTGATTTTATAGGAAGATCAAAGCAGCTTATACAAGAAATAGTTTGTTTAAAAGGGACTGTCCCACCTTTGTGAAAGTTGTCGAATCACACTTAATTGTATGTCTACATGTCAGGCGAAATCAGCTGAACATGTTCGTGATTTTTTTTTCCGAAAACAATGTGTATCTAGGAAGATATTCAACTTTTAGTTTTAAGCGAAAAGTTGGGTTGGTGACGTCATATGATTTTTTTTTTTAAATAACAGGGAAATCCTTTGTGCTGCCAAATATATGACACAATTTTTTGTCGAAATCTATTGCGCAGAAAAAGCGAACCACCCGGTGTCTAGATTGGCTTAGATTGCGAACCACCCGGGGATCGAGAAATGAAAGACGAAAATATTCCAAGGCTGACCTTAAAACAAGTCGACTATCATTACCAGTTGGGTAAAGAGACGACGCTGTCGGTTTAAAGTCCCTATTCAAATACACATGGGCCTTATTTTTTACAGATGTCAAAATCAAACTTGAATATCTTTTTGATTAGATCATTGTGGTTGTTTTAACTGCTACCATACTTAATTGCAATGCCTAGCCATAAAAATGGATATCTCAACTCAAATATAATGTTAAGGTGGGATAGTCCCTTTAACCCGCGCGGCGCTCGGGTCTCCATCCGAACGTCCGGTGCTGGGGGGTAAATTTTACCCCTTCGTACCTTCCGAACCAATAATCGCAGCAAGACGCGCAAGGCGGCGATCGAAAGCTCTCAGTGGGAAGAATCTAACGCATACCCTAAATTATTAACAAAAGGTCACATGTCAGGTCACGGTCAGGTCAAGTGTCAAAGTTTAAGTATTTTGGTTTTTGGGCTATACTTTCCATCCAAAGCCTTGTATTGCAACTATTATCTCACAAAGTGCTCCCAAATGTATAATGCATCTCCCGAATAAGTAAAAGTGAAATGTTAAGCAAAGGTCAAGGTCAAGGTCAGGTCACAAAAGGTCACAGGTCTACGAAAGCCATGCGACACATGTTGTATGGGTTATTTTACACATAGAATTCGATAGTAGCAGCCATTTTCACAGCCTGACACCATATAATCGCCCTCAGGTCAAGGTCAGGTCACAATAAGGTCAAAATTTGAAATTGATTAATCTAAATAAACATTGCATGTTTCTAGACTAGTTCTGTCTTCGAAATACAGTGGTGGCATTTATTTGTCTGTATCTGGTCAGTAAAAGCCAACAAAACGCAATTAAAAAAAATGACGTTCATGAGTTACTTATTCTTAGAGAGCCATAAGTCAGTCAAAAATAAAGAAATTGCTTTGAAATTCGGTTTGAACATCGTTCATACTCGGTTCTCTAATATATCTTCCTGTTTTTTGAAAATCTTCAAACAAAAACTTTTGTGGAAATTCTTCCCCAAAAATAAGTTTTTTGCATTTTTGGGGGTCAAAAACCCAAAATTTTGAACATCCGAGATAGCCATTTAAAGACAATGTTATTTCCTTTCTTTTGACGCCTTTTATTTGCAATTTTCATCAACACGCTATTTTCTACAATTTTGCAAACATTTAACGTTTTTTCACAACAAATGACATGACATGACGTTACTTAAACGTCATTATCTCCTCAAAATTCTCACGAATTTCAACAAAATTGTAACACAATATGTAGAATTGATGCACCATAAGGTACCGCCAGTTTTACTTCGATATCTGTCATAGTTTTCAAGTTATGGAGAAAATCCGGGAGGGGGGTAAAATTTACCCCCCCCCCCAGCGCCGCGCGGGTTAATTAAAGCAGTTCTTAACCCCGCGCCCTGCCGGTGCTCGGCGCTACCTTAGTCGTGCCAGGGGAAGCATCTGAACGCCCTTCTCGAACAGTGTTCGTCACGGGCCCACCAACCCCCAGCCCCGCCCGGCCGAGCCCATGAACACCAAGCCCAGGCCCGGACCAGGCCCGATCAAATTCATAATATTGAGGCCCAGGCCCGGCCCAGGCCCGGTTCAGATTAAGCATATAATTATTTTCACAAAATTTGCCATCATTGTCCTAGCATATTTACTTGTTTACTATAAATGTGAAACAATTAACCAACTTATGCTAACCAAAAAAGAAAGAAAAAAGACACAGCCACAGCAACAGTGTGTTGCTGTGGAAGTAAACTGCTGTTTAAAATATTGTTAAGCTCTGACCTGAGCTTGCGCGCATTACTTCAACATTCTCAGCCCAGGCCCGTCCAGAGCCCGGTGATTTCCTTAAAGTTGAGGCCCAGCCCAGGCCCGGTCCATGACCCATAGGGCCAGCCCGGCCCGTGGCGAACTCTGCTCTCGAACTCGGCTCCAATGGGGATTGGGCATAATCAAAAAATGACGTTAGATAGCTCGTCTAAATTCCTGTCGAAATTATTTCGATTATGTTTTGTTCAGGTCAATATGAGATCACCACCAGGCACCAGATGTCATCAAAGGCCAAAATTGTTTTAGTTTTAGTTTTTAGCAATTGGCTCCGAAACCCCCAAATATGTAATGTACTGCGATAGCTAGGAAGAGGAACAAACTGAAAAGCAAAGGGAATGTCTTAAATTTGTAATTACTTGGATGTACTCCATTTTTAGATCAGTTCGATAGTATAGGTTCCAGAGGTCACCACAGGTCACACTGTTTTTTTTAACAGTTTTTAGTACATAACTTCTTGTCATAAATATATAGGCAAATGATAGAAAGCAATTCTGCTGTTATTCTGTTCTTCTCGTCATGCACCTTCGAACCATGTCCATAATGATTGGATTAGGTCAAATTCAAATTTTGACCTCAGGTCAAGATCATCCCAGGTT